>PVIC010034494.1:0-19575 GCA_004025085.1 Thryonomys swinderianus
GTGGTGAAATTAGGAGGTGGCCCTTGGGGAAATGATTAGTATGAATGCTCTCAGTTCTTTTACTAAAGAGGCCCAAAGGAGACAGTTGCTACCTGAAGAAACAGCAAAAGTCAACTTCTATGAATCAGGAAAAAGGCCTCTGCAGACATAAAATTCACTGTGCCTAGATTTGGGGCAAATCCCAGAAACCTCTTCCAGAACTGTGAGAAGTAAACCTCTGTTGTTTGCAAGGTATCCAGTCTAAGATATTTTACTATACCAGCCCAAATAGACTAAGTACTTTAAGGGACATTTTAAATAACCAGTTACCACTTCATTACTACAATTTGATTTGGGCTCAAATATTTCTGTATGGCAAATGTAAATCTCACTTTATATTCAAATGACTATCCAGTTGGTGTTTTCCTGTTCCTCAGGGGACTAGTGTGCATGCCACATCGAGGACAACATAGCAAATCAGAGGTTACAACTGCTCCCGAGGCAGGGCAGTGGTGGCCAAGCAGAGACAGCAGTCTTTAGGGTCACCACTGAATTTGAACTCTGACCCTGCCAATAATGAGCTATGCAACCTTGGACAAGCAACTTCTTCCCACCTTCGTTGTCTACAAGGCAAGATTTGTACTGCCTTCTTTTCAAATGCTATGAGAATCTAGTAGGCGATGTAAGTGTGTGGATGAAGCAGTATTATGAAGCATACCTAATATGATCCCTAGAAAGCACTGGATATCTGATCAGTGACAGTTCATAATATCCATAATCATTATTTTAATGTAGAAATTTATAGCTTTCCCTTGTATATACAAAATCTGTGTCTGCTTTAGAAGTTCAAGTTCTAAGCAAAGCTGAACGGTATAACTAAGAATCTAGTCCCGAGATGCAGGCAGTAGAGGCAGGAAACTTCAGAACACACCAAAGAGAAGTTACTGCCCAAGAGCTCATGGTAAGTGGAACGGAGTCTCCCGCATGCTGAGGGCTCCATTCAAGTCCAAAGAAACAAAGAGAAGATGTGATCAGCCATAAATTCTCACTTATTTATGAGAAAACTGAGCACAGAGAGGTCACAGGCCTCACATCCCCACAGCCTGTCAGTGACCATCTGGCTCTAGAGCCCCTCCCCAACCCTGTGCTGTGTGGCTTCTTCACCTCCTTTGAACTCTTACAGACAAAGCTGCAGTGTGCCTCTGTCCTCATCAGTGGGAGTTTCTCTAGGATAATTAATGCGACACAGGTTGTGGACATCTTCAGTTTGTCTAAACATTGCTAAACGGCTCTCCAAACAGGGGCCCCAGTTGTGATTCCTGTGAACTTCCATTAACTTCAAGCTATACTCCTCCATGCCTACTTCACCCAAATGAGAGGTCTGCTATTACTGACATGTGGTTTATCCCTCCAAGGTTTGTGTCCTAGAGGTTTCTGTGCCTCGTGGTGCCGAAAAGGTGGGACCTTAGATCAGTGTAGGCAGCCTTCTCATGAAGGCTTCATGCTGCTCTCCCAGAGGCAGCCGCAAAGTCTGTTACCATGGATCAAGGTGTGCAGTCGGTCCTCCTCTCGCTGATTCCTTTTCCATTTCTCTGCCTCGTTTTGAGAGGTTCTTTCCCCAAAGGCTGAAGAGATGGCATCCCTGCGCTTGGAACCTTAACTTTGATGAATACAGTGATTATCCTCATCCTTTTTTCTCCTATATTTTAGCTGCTGTTGTTGTATTTTATCTTTTAGATAAAGTTCATATTTCTTTTGTCCATAGATTGATGCTAAAAGTTGGATACCAAATAACAGCACAGTCTTTACACACACAGAGTTATTTAGTGCTGTTCAGTGCTTGGGCTAGCAATGTATTCCAATTGAACTTCCTTGCCTATAGGTCATATATTTCTAACTCAGAATGATATGCGATGTGATTTTAAAATACAGTGATTATTTAAATTTTAAAAAAACTTTCATTACAGTAAAATACACACTGTCATTAACCTCCCTCAAGATACTCCGCCTTGTTCCAAACACACTCACCCCATCCTTCTTGCCACTTTCTACAACTTCCGGAGTCTCTTGTCTCTAGTTACAGTGTCATGGCTGCTTCAATATCCCGAATCGGTGGAAAACATTTACCTTTCATGGTCATTTTGACTTTGGGGAAGAACCAGAAGCTTCGGGGCGGCACATCTGGTCGCAAGGTGGCGGAGGACACCGAATGTCCTTCCGAGTCTGCCGTTGTGTTGGACGGCGCTCAGCGGCGGCGTCCGCCCCATTACTACTGCCCCTCACGGAGGCACTCACAGTGCAGGGCTTCCAGGACTGCCCTAGACAGTGACGAGAACAACGAGTGGATCCGGATTGGGAGGATTAATGTCAATACGTCTTTTAAGTTTTTCCACATTAAACATTCACCCTATATTTTGATCAAACCTCCTACGAGGCAGAATTCTCATAGCATCAGAAGTAAGAAATCTCTCTTCTTGTTGCGTTATATCACATGTTTAGTTGACTGAGATACTTTTAGAGTTTCTTTCAACCATTGGGATTCCTTACTGTCTGTTATTCCTTTCACACTGCTGTCCATTCATTCTGAAGTTTCCCCCATACCTCCTTTTCTGCTGACTTTCACCCCAAAGACCTCTGTTTTGGATCCTTCCCCCTCTTGCAGAGTCTAGGTTTCCTTGTAGGTCTTCTATCCACTCTCTAGATCCGGGCCTGCTCTCCTGGGTCAGAACTATTCGCTTCCATCCCTTGATCCCCTTCCTCTTCAAGAATAATCCCCGCCTCTCTTTCTCTCTCCTTCCCATTGTCTGTCTTTCATTTTGCTCTTTATTTTTACTCCGGGTTTCCCATAGAAGAGAAACCACGTGACATTTAAGCTCGTGTGTCTGATTTATCTCTCTTAATACTGTGGTCTCAATGTGCATCCATGTAGGGAGAGGAGAGGGAGGCAAGAGATAAAGGCTGAAAAGGAAAGGAATCGGGATGTGTGTCGTACATCTCCAAACTCCACACAAGGAACATAAACATTGTGTTCCACAAACAAGTACCAAAAAACGGAACGAGATCAAGAGATGCATGCAGGGGGAGGGGAGAAAAGAAGGCACGTAAGAAGGAATGAAGATGTGTTGTGGACAAGCACCAACTTCCCACAAAGAATGTAAACACCATATACTGCACACATGTACTAATAAACTAAAATAAAGATAAACAAGTATAGGGCCGGAGGATTAGCTCAGTGGTTCCGGCACCGGCCTCACAAGCGCAAGGTCCTGAGTTCGATCCCCGGAAACCACTTACAACGCTGGGCGTGGAGACTCACGCCCACCAGCCATCAATACTACATACCACAGTGTCGGGTGTGGTGGCTCACACCTGTAATCCCAGCACTCGGGAGGCAGAGGCAGGAGGATTGCTGAGTTTGCGGCTTGCCTAGGCTACATAGTGAGCTCAGAGCCAGCCCGAACTACAAAGTGAGACCCTGTCTCAAAAAAAAGATAAACAAGTATAATAGTGAATAAAATCCTTTAAGAAGAATCATTAGTTTACAGATTGCATATCTTTTCTTGCTTATTTTACTACCTCTTTTTGCTCATCTTTAAGTGGCTTCTCACAGAAGGAGATGTGGAAGATAGATTGTCAAATTCTCCACATCTGAACTGTCTTTTCTGCATATCTGGTAGATTAGTTGCACATAGAATTCTGTGTAGAATTCACTGAGGTGTGGAGGCCTCTACATGTCCGAATGGAAAACTGAACAGGATCTCCATGAGAAGACTGGATTTGTTGCTACACGGCCAGTTCAGATGTCTTGGAACAAAGCTGGCCGGCCGTTCCCCGAGTAACCAGGTGTGTGTGCCTTGTGCACAGGCCTTCGGGAACCCACAGGTGTGCTGCGGAGGCTGCCTCCCGGTCACTCCAGGGATCACCCGCATGATTGGCCGCACCTGTTGTTTCTGAGCACAGGGCCCCTCGGGGGGTTTGCGGGGCAGCTTAGCTCTGGTCACCTGTACAGACCCCATGGCTCTCATCTGTCTCTGCTGTCTCCTTCCTAGACTCCTTCTGCCCACTTTCCATCTGCGACGTCTGCTGACGTTTGCTGTCCCTGGGCTGCTTCCTGTTCTTGCCTTGTCATAGTTTTATACTCTTATATAAGTACAGCGCGGTAACGGATTGGGCCACTGGAGCTCCAAGTTTTATACTGTGATATTTCCATTTACTAGCTCTGTGGCTAGGGAAAGTTTCTCAAACCATTAGATACCTAGTTTTCTCTTGCACAAAGTACAAAACAGTGACCTCTATCTTGCTTTGGTTGGTATGATGCTTAAAAAGAGTTAATATATGTAAGACCCTAGATTTGCAGTCAGTGTGTGGTCAGCTGTATAATAAAGTTAGTTAGCACTGTGAGTATGTGGTGGGGGCTTGAGAGTAGCGGGAGGCAGGATCCCGGCCACATACTGAGACAGACCGTGAGAGCTGTGGTCTCAGACATAGGAAAGCCACGGAATAAGACTGCAGATGCGCACAGAGGGGGCCGACACGTCTTTAGCCCAGGTCCCCCACAGCAGTGCTGCTCACCCCTCACGAACATCATAATCATCCAGGACGCCTGTTAAGATGCAGATTCTGACTTAGTCAGGAATGAGCTCCTAATTCCGCAGTTCGGGCAAGCTCTCTGATGATGCTGATAGTGTGAGGGACATGTAGGTGTCTGTGCGTGCATGTGCAAGTGTGTGTTCTGCACATGTGTACTAGATACCGATATGAAATACACTCTCACTATAGGTCACAGTTCAAAATGAAAGACATTTTAAAATGAAAACCACGCACAGAAATATTATACAGTCACACTGAGCCGTGTCCACAAGCGCCTGCCTCATGCTGGGCCGGAGAGTCAGGGTGGCTTTATCCAGGAAGCAGAAGGGCTCCGCACTGCTGCTGATCACTCTGCACTACAAGTGCTTCGCAAATCCTTACAAATCCTTAGTCCTGTTAGTCGAGGCTCCCGACAGGCTTGAGATGGTACCAGGCATTATCTGCGTGTCCGTTCTGGTTTCCCCAGAACTCCGGGCTCTGGCTCAGTGCCTGTCTTGGAGACCACCAGGGACCTGACATCCTCACCCCTTCCCTGGGGTATCTAGTTTCAGTCCTTAGCCACTGGTGTAGGGTTTCTCTTTCTTGGAAGACAGGGACAGCTGGGAATGTGGATCTCATCCTGTCTGGGTTTCCCCCCCGACAAGTGGCAGGATGTGAGGTGCTTGAAGACCACTCCTGATACTATTATCACAGACAGCAGAGTCAATACCAGAAGGAACAGGTGCCGGGCCCGGTTTCCCCTGCGGGCAAGTCCGAACAGCCGCCAGGGCGGGTATGGGAACCCAGGCTTTTAGAAAAGTCACCTGAGTGGGTGGAGTGCAGTGCGTGGAGTGTCAGGGCAGTGAAACTCTTCTGCGTGACACTGTGACTGTGAACACGTGACTATGCATTTGTCAAAACTCACAGAGTATACAGCACCAAGAGGAAATCCTTTTTTCTTCATACTGAGGAGTGAACTGAGGGCCTGTGCACTGAGCCACACTTGTAGCCCTTTTTAATTTTATTTTTTTTTTAATTTTGAGACAGGGTCTCATAAAATAGCTAAGTTGCCCAGGCTATTTTCAAATTTGTAGGCCTTTTCCTCCGTCTCTGTAGCCAGGATCTTCTACCGCAGTGGATTCTGACGGTGAATTCCCATCTTACCCATAGAGTTTGGTTCACAACATTTTTAGCACCTGCTCATCAGTGGTAGCAAGAGCACCAGTAACGCAAGATGCTAATTATCAGAGGAGCTGGGTTGTGGGGTGTAAGGGTAAGAGTAATGCTAACTCTTTATACTTCAACTCATTTTCTATAAACCTAAAATTACTCAAAAAAATAAGCTGCCCTTTTTTTTTTTTTTTTTTTTTTGAGACAGGGTCTCGCTTTGCAGTTCAGGCTGGCCCTGAGCTCACTATGTAGCCCAGGCAAGCCTCTAACTCAGCAATCCTCCTGCCTCTGCCTCCCGAGTGCTGGGATTACAGGCGTGAGCCTCCACTCCCGGCATTGTGGTATGTGGTATTGATTGCTGGTGGGCATGAGTAGTATGTAGAATGTGGTATGTGGTTACCAGGAATCGAACTCAGAACATTGTGCTTACAGGCAGATGCCAGAACCACTGAGCTGAATCCCTGGCCCCTGTCCATTTTTTTTTTTTTTAAGGAGCTAAAAACTACCTTTACTGGGCTACTGTGATGATTCAGGTAGATCAAACATACCAAACACCAAAAGAGTTTGAAAACGAAGCAAAAATACAAAATAAATGTCCATGACACCCTTTCCCTAAACACATGCACACACAAGAAGGGGAGGCAGCCCTAGATGCTGACTTACTGAGGTAGAGGGACAGGTATAGTTCTTATTATAAAAAGTAACATGTATATGTGAAAATAATCATTTAAGTAGAGAGGTATAAAATAGAAAGTAAAAATCACACTCATGATCCCCACCCCAAGCCTACTTTTCATAAATAAGGACCTTCTATTTATTTATAATTGTTTTTTCCTGACAGTCAAGTTCATACCTCAAATTTCATGTTCATACTGTTTCCTCGTTTACGGCCTAAAGAACTATTAATTGCTGCTTTGAAAAAAATTAGCATACTAAACTTCCTTCCAACTTTATTAGCCCATTTTTATTTTTAGTTCTATGAGCTATAACTTGAAGATGTAGCTTTTTTGATATGAGAATATTAAATGATATACCTCCCAGGGGGAAATATGAGGAAATACACATACTTGTGTTTATCTTGTACATTCTCTTTCCCTAACTCTGTATACTGTATTACTACTTTTCTGTTCAAAAGGTGGATAATGTTTTTGTTTCAAGTCTTACATACTTTATTTATAAAATGATTTTTAAGAAACCAGAAGAGCATTTACAGCAATGATTGTGTAATCATCACTCGTGGCTGATTGCTTAATGTAAGTGAACCAGCAGTGGTTACATCAGAGGTAAATCATGGGTATCAGAGCATCTCTGCCACATAAGAGCTGTGTGGCACAATGTGTCTGTGCCTCTTTTTACATCTGAATGGTGGGATAATAATAACTTTCCCCACAGGACTGCTTGAAGATAAAATGAAAACTATCTAAGGCACTTAGCACAGTGCCTGACACACAGTAAGAATCTCAAAAAAAGCTCACAATTGGGCCAGAGGATTAGCTCAGTGGTTCCAGCGCCTGCCTCACAAGCGCAAGGTCCTGAGTTCAATCCCCGGTAACCACATACAATACTGGGCGTGGTGACTCACGCCCACCAGCAATCAATACCACATACCACAGTGCCGGGCGTGGTGGCTCATGCCTGTAATCCCAGCACTCGGGAGGCAGAGGCAGGAGGATTGCTGAGTTCCAGGCTTGCCTGGGCTACATAGTGAGCTGAGGGCCAGCCTGAACTACAAAGCGAGACCCTGGCTCAAAAAAAAAAAAAAAAAAAAGCTCACAATAATAACAATTCACTCTTTATCTAATAGTACAAGTAGTGAATTCACATTACCTAATAATATTAGTAGTGATTATTATTAGATAATATGAGTAGATTCATTAGCAAAGTTTTTTAGTAACCTGAGTCAGGCTAAGAAGAATATTCCAAGTCCTAGGATGAAATAAATTATCTTTCTTAATAGTTCTTTAATTCCAAGTCACCCTGGAGATTAGCTGGCTTCAGTTTTAGACCATGCTTCTTTGAATTTCCTGACATTTCTTTTTTTTTAATTGAATTCTTTATTGGTACAATTTATATGCATCTCACAATCACATATAACATTGGGGAATTTGTACCAGTATATGACACAAGTTAATTCTCATTTTTACCAATATCCCTACCCACTCACACCTCCCCATGAATTTCCTGACATTTCTAACTGCCTTACAATGGGTGATGACCAGTCAGCTTGAGAAGAAAGAGATCATGAGTCCTGCCAAGTGGTGAGAAACCAGTCCTGTCGGTTGCTAACTTTCCAGCTTGGGTCCCCTGTGACATTGCTGTTTCCTGTTGTCCATGTGCCTGAAAGAATTCTTGTCCTACCTTTATATCTTTCAACACACTGCCTTGTTTAGGCGAACAGCAGCCCATGAGGATTCCTGTATCTTGAACCCCAATGATACTGCCAAAGAAACTGTAAAGAGTGGAGAGTCTGGGCTCCTCCAACCCTGGCACTTACTCTGTGGTGCTTGCCTTTGCCAGTTTTCTTCTTATCCTGTTTTATTTTTATTCATATAAACTTGTATTTTTATCTTCTGTCTCACCCTGATGATTGAACTGAGGGCTCACCCTCACCATCCACGGGCCCTGGTTGCTGAAGAACATCCTCCACACACACACCAGACACTGCTTCTGGGAAACAGAACCATCTCCCAAGCACAAAGATTCCAGGATTGAGACAGATCGGTCAGACACCAGCGCACAACTCATCCCTGACAGCTGACTCCTGCTTCTGCACATGGGCCAGTCTGCATTCTGCCCGGGTGTGCGCCCCTCCAGCTACCTATGCTGGAGTCCTTTTCTATCTTCCCCCTAAATATCCAGTTAAAACCTTTTTCCTTGAAAAACATATCTCTATGCATATCTTCTAGTACTGGAAAGTTCTAAAGTGCACTTATCATTTATGAGGCTTTGATAATTTGATTTATTAAAATTATCAATGCATATGAGAGGATAGAGTAAGAAGCTCAGTGTTTAATACACCTGATCACAATCACTATAGGGGAGAGGAAGAAGCATTATTAATTTTAAAAATTAAAGAAATAGGGCCTGAGATTTAGCTCAGTGGTTCCAGCGCCTGCCTTGCAAGCACAAGGTCCTGAGTTCAATCCCGGTAACCATATACAACAGTGCTGGGCATAGTGACTCATGCTCACCAACAATCAATACCACATACAACAGTGCCGGGTGTGGTGGCTCACACCTGTAATCCCAGCACTCAGGAGGCAGAGACAGGAGGATTGCTGAGTTCGAGTTTTGTCTGGGCTACATAGTGAGCCAGGGCCAGCCTGAACTACAAAGTGAGACCCTGTCTCCAAAAATAAATAAATAAATAAATAAATAAATAAATAAATAAATGACTAGCTGATAGTTCTGCATCCATTAGCAGATACAAAAATCAAAATTAGGGCCGGAGATTCAGCTCAGTGATTCCAGCGCCTGCCTCACAAGCACAAGGTCCTGAGTTCAATCCCCGGTAACCACATAGAATGCTGGGCGTGGTGACTCATGCCCACCAGCAATCAATACCACATACCACAGTGCTGGGTATGGTGGCTCACGCCTATAATCCCAGCACTAGGGAGGCAGAGGCAGGAGGATTGCTGAGTTCGAGGTTTGCCTGGGCTACATAGTGAGCTCAGGGCCAGCCTGAACTACAAAGCAAGACCTTGTCTCAAAAAAAAAAAAAAAAAATCAAACTTAGGGTGATGGACTCCAATTCAAAACTCCTGAAATGTTCTAGGAATGAAAATCTTTAGGGTAGTTTAAGATTTTGTCTAATGCTCAACTTCCCTGAAAACCGCAGGCGGAGGTGCACATAGGGCTGGCTCATGGGCTCTGAGGGGGCAGCCTGATGTTTCCCGACATCTCCCAGTAATCTGATGGTGTCAGTTCCCCTACATTGACTGTGGTGTTTTAATAAATCAAATTATCAAAGCCTCATAAATGTAAAAAGAGAAAAGAGGAACAAAAACAAGGGAAGCAGGCAGTTTGCTACCCTAAGATCAAAGGACCCTGGACCTTAAATCCATAACTTTCACTTGCAAAAGCAGTTGATGAAAAATATGGAATGAGTTTCTTGGATTTAATTTTAAAGCAGCAGAAATATGTGCAAACAGAAGAGAAATGTGGGAAAGCAGAAACCAGAGCACAGAGTGCTTCATTTTAGAATTTTTAGCTTCTCTAGGGACCAAAAGAGCTCAGTTCCTGGATGACTGGAAACTGCAGGCAGAGTCCACGAGCGCTTTTTCATATCGAGCCCCATCATTCAGCTCGAGTTCATCAATCAGATACCCAGGGGTGCGTAACACATTATTAAATTTATGCAAAAGCTCTGAGTTCATCAAGGAAAATAAGGAAAGGGGCCAAATGTCACATGCGATTTTGTTGGTTGTCAAACCACCCAACATTAAATGCATTTTTTTTACACCATACAATCTCCCTCTCTCTCTCTTTTTTTTTTTTTTCAAAATCTGCCTCATTCTAGTAGGTCATGGTCTCACATAGTCAACAATGGTTAGATCCATCTTTCACGACCTATGGGATGAGATCCCATCTTCCATTGTGGAAAGAGCTCTTCCTCTGCAGGCATCTGGGTGGGGAGCAGTACTTGTCCTACTCCTGAGATATCATGGGAAGGACGCTGGGATGCAAGTGGTAATGAAATTCTGTCTTTCCCACTCAGGGGCCTTTCCAGTTCCCCCGAGTCCTGCCATTTTCTAAGTCTAGCCGTAGGACCTTTCCTCACTGATTTCTTTCCAGTAGAGTCACATGGTTCCTACCTTCAGCCTGACTATCCAGGAGACTATAACATAAGCAGACAGTTATAATGCAGTAGAGGCAGGGCTATCGTAAAATAGACAGAAGTCACAAAGGAAGGAGGCAAGGATTTCCCTGCGGGGAGAGTGAATGTTCCGTAGAGGAAGCAAAGCCCAAGTGGTTTTCATGGACAGTGATGATGGGGCAGGTTTTGGCAGAGTTCCCAGGACACACAAAGGCTGAGGTGCGGATGCGCAGGGTGGCGGTGTGTGTGTGTGTGTGTGTGTGTGTGTGTGTGTGTGTCCCAGGAATGAGGCTGAGGCGGAGCGTACACAGGCAGGTGGGTAGGGACGAGCCCCGGGGCTATGGTACTATGACTGTGTGCTCAGTGCACAGGGCTGGTATTAAATGAACAGCCGACAGCAGGGGATTGATGAAAGAAAATCACAGCATTGCACTCACCGGCCTGAGCACTCAGACTAGTTGAGAAGTATAAAATTTAAAGTGGAAAAATAGAGGCCTCCAATCAGTCATAAATAACTCTTTTGCCACCAATTCATTAAAAGTAAAAATACTGGCAGGTTATGTTTGTGAAAAACAATCATTTTTGATGGTCTACACAGCTGATCAGAATAGCAAGGATATAACTTTATTCACTTTGAAAACATTAACAGTAGGAAGTAGCTAAGAGTCGCCTTGTGTTAGGAGACAGTTCTCCATGGTCCCTCACATCTCTGTGCACGCTGTGAGAGGAACCACTGCCTGTCCTTTGTTTCAGGCCTTCTATCACGAAAAGGTGCAGTGGGCACCTTGGGAGTCGGACATACAAGCTGCCCTGTGGCATCAAGGTCACTGGGTCAAACACCTGCCCAATGCCCCGGTCTGGGTTGGGCCCAAAGGGACATAAGAAAGAAAATAGGACATTCTCTGTCTATGCAGGGGGAGGTGGTCAACCATGAAGCAAGAGTGAACACCACCAAGCGTAGTACATTCCGTGGCAAACGTGTCCTTTCCCTTAGATGGTTTTGATACTTAGTGCGCTGCTTGGAGCGCTGTCAGATTTCTCTATCGGTCAAGTTCCGTGACGCAGAGGAGCCTGGGGAAGGGCCTCATGTTGGGCGCAGCGGTCCCCCAAGGCTCCCGTGCTGGCTGTCAGCGCGGCAGGCTGAGGTGGTGGGATGTTTACGAGCTGGGTCCCTGGTGGGCGCCCCTGGCGTGGATTCCTGCTGGTCTCCGGAGCGAGTTAGTTCTCCCGAGAGCGGGACTGGCGAAGCGGCCCCACCCCCACCCCAGTTCTCGGCCCTTCTGCATGGGGCTGCTTTCGCCTTTGTGATGAACATGCTCACTGGAGGCCAAACGGGCAACAACTCAATCTCAGATTTTTAGCCTCCAAAAACTGTGACCAAATAAACCTCCTTTTAAAAATAACGCACCTACCTTCAGATACTTCATTACAGTGACAGAAAATAGACTAACAAAGGGAATCAAACAGGGCTATAAAGGATGGGAGATTTGTGAGCCGGGGACAGAGGGGAAACTCTCCTGGAAGTTGAGAGTGAGAGGGTGAAGGAGCAAGCTGGTGGCTGTCTGCTGCCTACCTATACTGTCTGTATTTCTCCTCAAGGTGTCCTGAACTTCCTGTCCAGGTCATGGGGTCCCTGCGCCCCAAGGAACTTGCAGGGATGCGATGAAGGAGCAAGTAAGACGGATCACTTAGTGGACAAGATAAATACACAGATTCAATCCATCTTATCATGGCCCAATCTCCTCCTCTCCAGGCCTAACGACCCCTGCACCTCAGTCCATGCAACGCAAGAGAAGGCCTAAGTCCCTCGGTGGTGCCACGTTGGCACAGTGCAGTGTATCTGCTCTCATGAAGCCTCATGCTCAGAATTCTTGGATTGTAATCTGACAGCTCAGAGTGGACAGAGTTTCCCCTCCTTTGGTACACGTATTTTGTTTATGCAGCCAGCATATGACTAATACCATTAAATCTTACAATCCTGCCGATCCAAATTCCTTTTTAGTTTAATATTATATACTACTACATTTTTCCCTCCTGCACTTCTGGACTCATCCTGAGCAGGAATTTAAACTCAAACATCAGTATTCCGTGTCTGTGTAAAAGCTGGTGCCACAGAGCAGCGATGACTCAGCAAGGTCAGGGATTCCGAAGGAGGCTTCTTAAGCTGGACCTCATCCCACCTGGGAAGACACCCTTGAGGAACTGCACTCCCCCCTCCTCAACTCCCTTTTCTCCTGACCTCAGCTTCTCCTCCCCTCATGGCTGTGCCACCGGGCAGGAACTTCCTCTCGGAACCCCTGCACACACATTCCTTCCCACCAGGCTGACACATCTCTTCCCTCCGTGAGCCGAGGCTGTTCATGGCTGGCATCCCAGCATCCCATGCTCTCTCTCTCCGATACCTTTAATATAATAGTGTCCTTCCTATTGGCAAAATAGACTTTCCATTTCATAATAGCAGCTCTTACGGAATGCATGTTTCTGTCTCCGTGAAGATTCACATGTTAAAGCCCTAATTCCTCATGTGGCTGTATTTAGAGGTGAGGCATCTATAGGACTAATTAGGGTTAAATGTGGAGCCCTGAACCCACAAGATTAATGTTCTTTAAGAAGAGATGTTGGAAAGCCAGCACTTAAGCTGATATATCCTCCCTCCCTCTCTCTCTCTCTCTTTCCTCCCACCCTCCCTGTCTCCTGCCTCTTACCCCATGTCCAACGAAAGAGGCATTTTGAAAATTCAGCAAGAAGGGCGTAACATCTACAATGTAGAAGGGAGCCCTCACCTGACTCTTCTGATACATGGATTTAATAAATCTCATTCTTTTAAAATACAAAAAGCCGGGCTGGAGGGTTAGCTCAGTGGTTCCGGCGCCTGCCTCGCAAGCTCAAGGTCCTGAGTTCGATCCCCGGTAACCACATATAATGCTGGGCATGGAGACAACGCCCACCAACAATCAACACCGCATACCACAATGCCAGACGTGGTGGCTCACGCCTGTAACCCCAGCACTCGGGAGGCAGGGACAGGAGGATTGCTGAGTTCGCGGCGGCTTCCCTGGGCACCATAGTGAGCTCAGGGCCAGCCTGAACTACAAAGCGAGACCCTGTCTCAAGAAGCAAAAAAAAAAAAAAAAAAAAAAAAAAAAATACAAAAAGCCTCTTTCAGGATGTATCCCCTGACTCTTAATTTTAATTTTGTTCCTAAATTATCCAATGTATAATCCTATCATAGACACCTGTCTTCCCACTAGGTTATGAGCCATTAGGAGACAAGACCACGTTTTATTTGACTTCATATTCCAGTGCATTGCCTGGTAAACTGTAAGCCCTCAAGACCTGACACACGATAGGTCTTACACTGTAAAGTGCACTTTGAATCATCTATTTTAGATAGAAGATATACCTTTAAATTGTAACCTATAAAAACCTCCCATAATTATGGAAGTCTGCTATTAAAGATGAAGAAAACAATATATTTGTGTAAATTTGGGCACAGGAAGTGGCACAACTAGAAGAAAAGCCTATAGACAGAGCACTGAGTAAGATTTGAAACCAAGACTCTCAAGTGAACAAAAACAGAGGACTGTTTAGGATCTGGTAGCAGATATTTACCTAAAAAATACTAGAAGAGGACCAGGGACACAGCTCAGTGATGCTGTGCCTGCCTGGAAAATGCAAGGTCCTGGTACCCCCCCACACACACACACACACTCACAAAACCAAACCAAAACAAAAAAGCCTAAAAGAAGCAGAAAGGAAAATAATACTAGATGGAAACATGGTAATACAGGAAGGAATGTAAAGAGTGGAAAAGATAAACATATGGTTAAAACATAATGAAAATTGACTGCTTAAAACAATAATAACTTATTGTGGGATTTAAAGTATGCAGAAACAAAACATGTAATGATAGCCGTTAAGGGCAAGTGGATGTCTTAGTCTATGCTATAATAAAATACCACAAACCAGGCGGTTTATAAACAACAGAAATTTGTTTCTCACAGTGTTGGAAGCCAAGGAGTCCAAAACAAAGGCAATCTCATGTCTGAAGAACTCTCTGTCCACTTTTGCTTCATGGATAGCGTCTTCTTACGGGGGCTTCATGTGACAGAAGGGAATGAAGGAGTCTCTTGCAGCCCTCTTTTACCTCAAAAAATTTTAGATAGTACATGTGTACAGTACATAATGGTTGCATTTATCACAGGGACTCAGTACATGTACGTGACGCATCTCAAGCATTTCTGTACCTGTCCCCTCTCATATCTCCTTGCTCCCCCATCTCTTCTGCCCCTTCCGATTTGTACCAGCCCTCCCTACTTCCCATTGTCTTTTATTTTGCTCTTTATACTTTGGGTTTCTCATTTCCGAGAATAATGTAGTATTTAAACTTGTATTTCTGATTTGTTTCACTTAACATTATGGTCTCAAGGTGCATCCATCTTTCTAACAATGCCTCAAGTTTATCTTTCTTTATGGCAGAGTATATAAATACATTTTCTTTTTTCCATTCATTGGTTGATGGGCATATAAGCTATTCCCAAGATTAGGCTATTATGCTGCTATAAACATAGGTATGCATGCGTCCTGTAATATGATGTCTTTAACTCTTTTGGGAAGTTACCTATAAGGGTAATAGCTGGATCAGTGAAATCTCTATTTTCAGTTTTTGAGCAGTCTCCATAGTGATTTCCACGGTGGTCCGACTGGTTTACATTCCCACCAACAGTATTGAAAGGTTCCTGTCTCCCCCTCAGTCTCATCAACATTTGTTATTATTTGCTTTCGTGATGGTAGTCATATTTTCTGTAGTAAAATGGTACTTCAGTGTTGTTTTAATTTGCCTTTCTCTAATGGCCACAATGTAGAGTATTTTTTCATGTATTGGTTGGCTATCTGTACTTCTTCTCCTGAGAAGTATCTATTCATTTTGTTTGGTCATGTTTTGGTCTGGTCTTCTATTCTTGCAGGTCTAATTTTTTTGAGTTATTTATGTATTCTAGATGTCTGTCCTATTTGAGGAACAGCTGGCAAAAAAAATATTCATGTTCTGTCGGTTGTCTCTTCACTTTTTTGGTTTTCTTTGATGTGCAGAAGCTTTTTTAACTTGATATGATCCTATTTATTGATTCTTGTTATTATTACTTGTGCCATTGGGGTTCTGTTGCAAAAGCTTTTGCCTAGACCTATTTCTTCAAGAGTTTTACCTATTTTATCTTCCAGTACAGTAAGTACTTCTATTGTTTAACCTTTAGATCTTTGATCCATTTTGATTTTAATTTAGTACCTGGTGAGATATAGGAGTCTAGGCTCAATCTTCAGTATGTGTATACTCAATTTTCCCAGCATCATATATTAATCTTTAAATGTGTAAGGAATGCTGTTGGTATTTTAAATGCAACTGTGTTAAATCTATATACCAGTTTTGGAAGTTCAGCCATCTTTTTTTTTTTTTTTTTTTTTTTTTTTGAGACAGGGACTCGCTTTGTAGTTCAGGCTGGCTCTGAGCTCACTATGTAGTCCAGGCAAGCCTCGAACTCAGCAATCCTCCTGCCTCTGCCTCCCGAGTGCTGGGATTACAGGCAGAGCCACCACACCTGGCATTGTGGTATGTGGTACTGATTGTTGGTGGGTGTGAGTCACCACACCCGGTATTGTTGTATGTGGTTACAAGGGATTGAACCAGGGACCTTGCACTTGCTAGGTGGGTGCCGGAACCACTGAACTAAATCTATGGCCCCATCTTATTTTTCATGGTGATGTAATTTTCTTTGTAGAGGTCTTTAACTTCCTTGGTTAGGTTAATTTCTAAGTATTTGGCTTTTCTTGATGCCACTGTGAGTGGCATGGTTTTCCTAATTTCTCTCTCAATGAGTTCATTTTTAGTGTACAGGAACACTATTGATTTTTGTGTATTGATTTTGTGTCCTGATACATTGCTGAGTTTGGTTATTCAAGAGTTTTTTACTGGAGTATTTTGGATCTCTTCACTAAAGCATCACACCATCTGCATATAATGATACATTGACTTCTTCGTTTCCTACACATATCCCTATTATTTCTTTATCTTGCCTGAGATGATCATTCAGTTTTTATCCTCGCTTCTGTTCATGTTATGGATTACATTTATTGATTTCCATATATGAAACTGTCTTTGCATTCTTGGGATAAAGCCCTCTTGGTCATGATGTATGACCTTTTGATAATTTGTTGCATTCTGTTTGCCAGTATCTTGTCGAGGATTTTTGTATCTATATTTACAACTGGCCTGCAGTTGTCTTTTTTGGTTGGATCTATGTCTTGTTATGGAATCAGGGTACTGATAGCTTCCAGGAATGACTAGCAATACTCCTTCCCTTTCAATTTCATTAACAAGTTTGAGGAATATTGGTCAGATCTGCCCTGACATTCTTGTAGAAATCCATAGTGAATTCATCAGGTCCTAGGCTTTTCTTAGTTAGCAGGTTGTTTATTATTATTATTATTATTATTATTATTACCTCAATTTAATTTCTTATTGTTGTAGTAGCAGATATTTTTAAGTCTTCTTGGTTCAGTTTTGGTAGTTCATGTGTATCCAAGATCTCTCTATTTCTTCCAACTTCTCTGATTTTTTGGCCTACACCTCCGTGAAGTAGTGGGTAGTAATACTCTAAATTTCAACAGTGTCTGTTGTGATTTCACTTTTCTAACTGCACTGAGTTTTTCCCCTCCTTTTTGGGGAGATAAGATTGGCTGGGGGTTTGCCTCTTCTGGTTTTTTTTTTTTTTTTCAAAGAACCAGGTCTTTGATTCATTGATTCTTTGTATGACTTTTTGAGTTTCCATGTTATTAATTTTTGCTCTGCTCTTTGTATTTCTATCTTTATACTAGCTCTGGATTTGTCCCTGTTTTTCTAGGACCCTGAGAGGCATCTTTATTTATGCTTGTCTGATGTGAGCATTCACAGCTATAAACATCCCTACTAGGACTGCTTTCATTGTCTTATATATTCTGGTATGTTATACTGTCATTACCATTTTAATTCTAGAAACCGCCTTCTTTCTTAATTTCTTCTATGACCCAATGATTATTCAAGAGCATGTTGCTTAATTTCCATGGATTTGCATAATTTTTTGTTTTCTCTTGCCACTAATTTCTAGTTTCATTGCACTATGCTCTAATAATACACAGGGTAAATTTTCAGTTATTTTGTTTTTACTTAAGCATGCTTTAGTGGATAGTTTGTGGTCTATTTTGGAGAAAAATCCATGTTCTCTGGCCTCCTTTAAAAGAACACTAAAGCCACACATGAGGCCTCTGTCTTTATAATCTAATCTCCTCCCAAGGGCTCCACCTCCTAATGCCATCACCTTGAGCCAAGGGTTTCAACATATGAACTTAGGAAAGGGAATATAAATATCCAGACCACAGTAATGGGCTTAAATGTTGTAAGATTCTTTCACTGTCTGAGAAATTCTATGGTAGTAATTTATAGTAAACTATAATAAGTGAAGGATGCATGTTTATAGTCTCTGTAGTAACCATACAAAGAAAAATGAAAGAATGTATAAACAACAAGCAAACAGGGAGTGGGAAATGGAATGATTTTTAAAATTCTAGGTTAACATAAGGAAAGAAAGAAAACCAGATAGGAGAGAAGAATAAAAACAGAAGGGATTTAAGTTCAAACAGGCACCTCCAATGGGCTTATTTACTACCCTACTAATTTCAGAAAAGCAGAAATGACTGCCAGTGAGGCCGAGGAGCTGGTCACAGCACAGGTGTGCAGAGCGAAAAGAAAGTTGGTTCTTGCCAGACTGTCACATGAACTTTCTAACCTAACAACACACACTACGTGTGGGTTCTCTAAAATCAAATGGCTCTGGTATCCTGACAATCAACTCTCCTTGCTGAGCTAATTTCAGGCTGTTCTGTTCAACGTTTTGCTGCAAACAAATGTCCACTGACAGAGATAGTGGTCACGGTCAATCGGAGCAGAGAAATACGGTCTCATTAGATCAGCCTCTGGGGAGACAGAACTAGTGTCTTGGTCATGAGGCTTCTAACATAAGAATGATTTGATATTACAGTTCAGACAGCAGGATTTCTGTGTTTTGTGCATATATAATCAAAAATACCAGATGAGCAATCTTTATTTGTAACAGAAAATTGGTGTTCCTTATAACTTAAAAGATACCAAACTTTGTAAAGTAAAAAAGTTTCATGCTCAGAAAGCAAATGAAAAACAAAGGCCTCTTGGTTGATTTCTCTACCATGACCATCTGGTTTTGTAATTAATGCCTTGCCAATCTACTAAAATATTTTCTATGTAAATCTTTTACATTCTTGCTGCATTTTCAATTAAAGCCTCTGAATAAAACTTTGTACCATGAGTCAGCAGTTAAAGCAAACATGTTTTTTCCATTTATCTTCCTCTGGGAGAACCCAATCCCACATGCAGAATGCCTGCCACCCTTGAGTTCTTTTCATCAATCCAGATGTCCCGTAGTTACTCCTGGAGGTCACCATAGTGCTCTGGCCTGCCATCCGACACCATCTTTCCCATGGTTCCCTGAGATGGCTTATCTTGCCTTTCACTGTGTCCCTTTCACAGCAACAAACACGACCTATGGTCTGCAGCTCCTACGCCTGAAGACACCTTGTTCACATGTCACCTTATTCTGGGATCACCGTTTTAGTTCCACTGGGACCTTCTCTAAATGTCCTCATTGCTCAGTTTAGAGGTGGATGTTCTGTTTCCTGAGTGGTATTACAGAAAGAAAATATTCTGAGAAGAGAGTGAGCTGCTATGAACAAGGGTGTACATCTCTTTCCAATGTGAGTTTTTAAATTCTTTTGTGTATATTCCTAGCAGGGGTATAGCAGGGTCAAATGGGACCCGTAGTCCTAGTTTTCTGAGAAATCTCCACACAGATCTCCACAATGGTTGCACAAGTCTGCAATCCCACCAACAGTGTAGAAGGGTTCCTTTCTCCCCACAGCCACACCAGCATTTATCGTTGGTTGACTTTGTGATCGCAGCCATTCTTTGTGGAGTG
>PVIC010034495.1:0-19566 GCA_004025085.1 Thryonomys swinderianus
CAGAGTAGAGGTCTTTCACTTCCTTTGTTAGGTTGATTCCTAGATATTTCATTTTTCTGGGTGCTACTGTGAAAGGGATTGCCTCCCCAATTTCTCTTTCAGTGAGTCTGTTGTTTGTGTAGACAAAGGCTGTTGATTTTTGAGCATTTACCCTGTATCCAGCCACACTACCAAATTTGGTAATTAAGTCTAGCAGTCTTTTGGTTGAGTTTTTAGAATCCTCTAGATAGAGTATCATATCATCAGCAAATAATGACAGTTTAACTTCTTCATTCCCTATCTTTATTCCTTTTATATCTTTGTCCTGCCTGATTGCTATGGCTAATGTTTCCAGCACTATATTGAAGAAAAGTAGTGACAACAGGCATCCTTGTCTTGTTCCTGACCTTAGTGTAAAAGGTTTGAGATTTTTCCCATTAAGTATGATGCTGGCTGTTGGTTTCTCATAAATAGCTTGTATTAAATTGAGATAAAGTCCATCAATTTCAATTCTCCATAGGGTTTTGATCATAAATGGGTGTTAGATTTTGTCAAATGCTTTTTCTGCATGTGTTGAGATAATCATATGGTTTTTGTCCTTGAGTCTGTTAATGTAGTGTATTACATCGATTGACTTACATGTGTTGAACCAGCTTGCATCCCAGGGATAAATCCAACTTGATCAGGATGTATGATTTTCTTGATAACTCTCCGTATTCTGTTTGCCAGTATCTTAGTGAGGATTTTTGCGTCAATGTTCATTAGAGAAATTGGCCTGAAAGTTTTCTTTTTTGGTGGGATCTTTCCCTGCCTTTGGAATCAAGGTAATGGTTCCTAAAAGGAATGATTTGGGGAGTACTGCTTCCCTTTCAATTTCATTAAAGAGATTGAGAAGTACTGGTATTCTTTAAACGTTTTGTAGAATTCAGAAGCGAAGCTGTCAGGACCAGGGCTTTTCTTTGTTGGTAGGGTTTTTTTATTACATTTTTAATTTCCCAGATTGATATCAGGTTGTTTAACATTTTTATATCCTCTTCATTCAGCTTTGGACGTTCATATGTGTCTAGGAATCTATTAATTTCTTCTAGATTTTCCATCTTCTTGGAGTATAGATTTTCAAAGTATGTGTTTATGATCCTTTGGCCTTCCTCTGGGCCTGTGCTGACTTCCCCATTTTCATTCCTTATAGCATGGATTTGAGCCTTTTCCTTCCTTTGTTTGATAAGGTTGGCCAAGGGTCTGTCGATTCTATTTATCCTTGCAAAGAACCAACTCTTTGATTCATTGATTCTTTGTATTGTTCTCTTTGTCTCCACTGCATTAATTTCTGCTCTGATCCTTATAATTTCCTCTCTAGTATATGCTTTGGGTTTGCTTTGCTCCTCTTTTTCTAGTTGTCTGAGGTTCATCATTAGATTGTTTATTTCGGTTTGCTCTATTTTCTGAGTGTAGGCATTCACTGCTATGAATTTCCCTCGCAGAACTGCTTTCATTGTGTCCCATAAATTCCTGTATCTTGTGCTGCAGATGTCATTTAGTTGTAGAAACTGTTTAATTTCTTCTTTAATTTATTTTGTGGCCCACTGGTTGGTTAACAGAGTGTTGTTCAATTTCCATGTGTTTGTGAGGATCTTGGAATTACTTCTGCTATTCAGCTCCAGTTTCAAGGCACTATGGTCTGATAGTATGCAGGGGATAACTTTGATTCCTCTGCATTTACTTAAGCTTGTTCTATGGACTAGAATGTGATCTGTTTTGGAGAATGATCCATGAGCTGCTGAAAAGAAGGTATATTCTCGCTTTGTAAGGTGAAAAATTCTGTAGGCATCTAATAAGTCCATTTGCTCAAAAGTTTGATTTAGCTCAACTATTTCCTTATTGATTCTTTGTCCAGTTGATCTGTCAATTTGCGACAGTGGAGTATTAAAGTCCTCTCCTACTACTGTATTCATGGTTAACTGGCTTTTCATGTCCAGTAATGGTTGTTTTATATAGTTGGGTGTATTAGAGTTTGGTACATAAATATTTCTGATTTTTATTTCTTTCTCTTGGATAGTTCCCTATACAAGAATATAATGACCTTCTTTATCTCTTTTAATCAGTTTGGGATTGAAATCTATTTTATCTGCAAACAAGATAGCCACTCCTGCTTTTTTGCAGTTTCCTGTGGCATGGAGGATTGTTTTCCAACCTTTTGTTTGCAGTCTATGGATTTCCTTCTGAATTAGGTGTGTTTCCTGTATGCAGCAGATTGTAGGATCTTGCTTCTTGATCCAATCTGCTAGTCAGTGTCTTTTAATTGGCCCGTTGAGTCCACTGACATGAATGGTTATGACTGATATGGACATATTCAGAGCTGCGATGTTTCCCTGTTCTTGGTTCTTTTCTTCCTTGCTTTTCCCCTTTTCTATTTAGTTTCTTGTTTGCCCCAGTGAATTCACTCTCCTGGGACTCGTGGGTATGGAATTTTCTGTGTTTTTTTCCAAGATGTTCTTTAGGATGTTTTGGATTGCAGGTTTCATATTTGTGAAGTTTTTCAGGTGTTCTTTATCATGGAAGTATCTTATTTCTCCATCTATTCTGAAAGATAGTTTTGCGGGATACAACAGTCTAGGTTGAAGGTTGTTTTCCTGCAATGCTTGAAATACTTCCCTCCATGCTATCTTTGCATTGAGGGTTTGTGTCAAAAAATCTGCTGTCATCCTAATGGGCTTCCCTTTTTAGGTAATTTTCTTCCTTTCTCCCACTGCTTTCAGTATTTCATTCTTGTGTTGTGTATCTGGAACCTTGATAATTATATGTCTAGGTGTAGATATTTTTATGTCACGGTGTTTTGGAGTCTGATAGGCCTCATTTATCTGTATGTCTATTTCTTTTCCTGTGAAGTTTTCTGTTGTTATCTCTGATAATAGCTTTTTTTATGTCTTTTACACTGTCTCTTGCTTCCTCAGTGACTCCAATCAGTCTTATATTATTTTTTTGAGTCATCTAGAAGCTGTTGAATTGATTTCTCATGGTCCCTTGCTCTTTTCCTTAGATTATATCTGTCCTGTTCGTTGGCTGCTATGCTGTCCTCTAGGGCTGAGATTTGGTTCTCTGCTTCATTCATCCTACTTAGCAAGCTTTTGTTTCCCTTCATCCTTCCCTGGAGCTCTGCTTGAAGCTATTTAAAAGATTCCATTGCTTCTGCTATATTGGATTCTATCATCTCACTGATCTCTTCTTTAATGATGTCTTTCACTGTGGACAGTATCCCTGTTTTGATCTCAGAGATGAGTTCTGATTTCCATTTTACTAGATCTGCTTTAGTTACCATCTCCAAGAGCCCTGGTGTTTGAGTTTCAGTTTGCCCTATTTTCCTTTTCTCTGAATTTTCCTGTTGTGGTGATCTTTGTATCTGTTTTTTTTGTATATTTTTTCATTTCTACTCTTTCATTGTTACTAATGCTCTTCTTTGCCTGATGACAGGGCAATGTTTGTTGCAGGTCTCTTTCTATTATCTGGGGCCCTTGGATTTGGCACCTTCCTGGGGTGTCCTCCTTGAATCTGTAATGACCCTTGAGAGTTCTCAGTTCTGACACAACATGGGAGGTATTTGAGCAGAACAATCACATCATGTTTGTTACCATAATACAATCAATGCCAATATCAGTATTAAACACAGTAAACAAAACAAAAAGTTTTGTTAAATCCTATTCTGAAGATTTTGAGCTTATGAGTTACCTCTATGTCTATAAGCCAAAATTTAGAATTAATCAGCAATGTGTATACAACATGTAGATCATAAATGATGTACCCACCGAACCCTTTGGGGATAAGAGGTCACTGGAGAATCAGGGAGGCAGGGGGACAGAAGGAGAGTGAAATAGGGTTACCAGATTTATGAAGATCACCTATACTCTAGAACCTCATATATGCCAGCAGGTAATAGAGGATAAAAGGGCATATATAAAACAGTACCAACTGTATGCTGTAAGACTGTGGGAGACTTTGCACACCTTCTTATAATAGTACAGGAGAAGAAATAGGGCATCCTAAGTCTTTTACTTCTGACAGGAAGATAGGAGAGGATGTGGGGACAAGAGGTGAATAGAGGGACCTAGGAGTAGATGGAAAAATAGAAGTTAGATTCCCTTTTTTTATCTTGCCTTGTCTCTCAGCACAGCTCTGGTGTGGTGAGACACAGGAAATGGCTCCGGCTCCTCTTGGACCTGGGTCCTCACAACGCAGCTCCAGGGTGGGGTTGGGGCCAGCCGGAGGGCCTCTATTCTCCATGGTGGGGATGGCACCCAGGATCTGTACCTGACTCCTCACTGCACAGCTCTGGGGTGGAGCAGGCTGGTGGGCAGGCCTCAATCCTCCGCCACCACCGGGAACAGAAAGGTGCCCAGGGTAGCCAAGTCTGCGCCCCTCCAGGTTGCAGTGGGCCAGTGGGCAGGCCTCAGTCCTCCACTGCCAGGAATGGAATGGCACCCGGGTTAGCCAAGTCTGCACCTCTCCGGGGTGCAGTGGGCCGGTGGGCAGGCCTCGGTCTGCCACCACTGGGAATGAAATGGCCTCAAACTTATTCTTTATGGCAGAGTAATACTCTCTCTCTCTCTCTCTCTCTCTCTCTCTCTCTCTCTCTCTCTCTCTCTCTCCATATATATATATAGTAATGCTATCTATATAAAAATCCAGTCTATAGTTGATGGGCACTTGTGTTGTTTCCAAGATTTAGCCATCACAAATTGAGCTACTATAAACATGGGTGCACACATGTCACTGAGATATGAGTCTTCTAATTCTTTCATGTATATCCCTAGCACAGGAATAACAGGGTCAAATGGGACCTCTAATCCAAGTTTTTTGAAGAATCTCCACACTGATCTCCATAGTGGTTGTACCAGTCTACATTCACACCAACAGTGGAGAAGGGTTCCTTTCTCCCTAAAGCCTTGTGAGCATTTGTTGTTGGCTAATTTTGAGATAGCAGCCTTTTTTGTGGAGGATGAAATCTCAGAGTTGTTTTCATCTGCATCTCTCAAATAGCCAGTGATGTTGAGCATTTCTTCATTGGCTTCTTACCTGCTTTTACTTCTTCCTCTGAAAAGTGTCTGTTCATTTCAGAGGTCCATTTTTGAATTGGGTCTTTAAATTTGGGGGGACTGATTTTTTAAAGCTCTTTATATATTCTAGGCAGTAGCCCTTTATCTGAGGAAAAGCTGGTAAAAAAATTTTTCCCATATTGTTGGATGTCTTTTTGCTCTGATGGTGGTTTCTTTTGCTGTGCAGAAGCTCTTTAATAGAATGAGATCCCATTTGTTGATTCCTTCTGCTAGTTCACATGCTACAAAGATTTTGTTCATAGTCTTTCCCTAAGCCAATGTCTCCAAGAGTTCTACCTAAGCTATTTTCCGGTAGACTTAGTGTTTCTTTAATATTTAGACCTCTAATCTACTTTGATTTTAATTCAGTACATGATAAAGAGATTGGTCTAGCTTTAGCCTTTGGTAGGTTAAAGCCCAGCTTTTCCAGAACCATTTGTAAAAGAGGCTATCTTTCCTCCATTAAGGATATTTGGCTCCATTGTCAAAGATGAGGTGGCTTAGTGTATCTGGAGTTGTTTCTGGATCTTCTAATCTATTTCAGTGATCCTTGGGTGTATTACTTTGCCAGTACCATGCAGTTCTCATCACAGTGGCTTTGTAGTATAGTTTCATATTGAGGATCATGATATCCCCTCCTGTCATCTCCTTGCTACCTAGGATTGCTTTTGCTCTTCTAGGTCTCTTGTGATTTCAGAATTAACTTTTGGACTATTTTCTCGAGATCTGTGAAATATGTTGTTGGGACTTCAATTGGGCTTGCACTGAATCTATACACAAGTTGAGGGAGTATAGCCATTTTAACAATATTGGTTCTTCCTAGCCATGAACACAGGATATCTTTCCATTTTCTGATATTTTCTTCTGTCTCCTTTTTCAGAGTGCTGTAATTTTCTGAGTAGAGATCTTCTTGTATTAGTGCTTATTGTATTAGTGCTTATCTAGCTTTTAGTCTTCATTAATAATTGTTTTATATAGTCAGGTGCACTGGAATTTGGTGCATAAATTTTTTTTTTTTTTTTTTTTAGACAGGGTCTCGCTTTGTAGTTCAGGCTGGCCCTGAGCTCACTATGGTGCCCAGGCAGCCCGCCGCAAACTCAGCAATCCTCCTGTCTCTGCTTCCCGAGTGCTGGGATTACAGGCGTGAGCCACCACGTCCAGCATTGTGATATGCGGTGTTGATTGTTGGTGGGCGTGTCTCCACGCCCAGCATTATATGTGGTTACCGGGGATTGAACTCAGGACCTTGCACTTGCGAGGCAGGTGCCGGAACCACTGAGCTAACCCTCTGGCCCAATGCATAAATATTTATGACTGTCATCTCTTTCCCATGGGCTATTCCCTGTACAAAGATGTAATGTCCTTTTTTGTTTCTCTTAATCAGTTTTGGTTTGAAATCTATTTTGTCTGCAAATAGGATAGCCACTCCTGCTTTTTTTGCACTCTCCTGTCACATGGAGAATTGTTTTCCATCCCTTTTACTTTCATTTTATGGCTTTCTCTCCATATTAGGTGTTTTTCTTGTATGCAGCATATTGTAGGATCTTGTTTCTCAATCCATTCTGCCAGTCTTTTTTTTTTTTTTTTCCCACTGGCACATTGAGGCCATTGACTTTAATGGTTATGACTGATATGGCCTGATTTATACCTGTCATAATTTTTTCCTGTTCTTGGCTCTTTCATTCTTTGCTTTTCTCCTTTCCATTCAGTTTCTCATCTGGCCCAATGAGTTCACTCTGCTGGATCTCGTGAATTTGTGACCTTGTTTTTTTCCAAGATATTCTTTAGAATGTTTTGGAATGCAGGTTTTGTATTTGCGAAATTTTTCAAGTTTTTTTTGTGTGTGTGTCATAGAAGTATCTTATTTCTTCATCAATTTTGAAAGATATTTTTGCAGGATACATCAATTGGTTGGAGGTTATTTTATCCAAGACTTAAAACACTTCACTCCAGGTTCTCCTTGCTTTGAGTGTTTGCACTAAAAAGTCTACTGTGATCCTGATGGGCTTCCCTTTTTATGTGATTTTTTTTTCTTTTCTCTAACTGCTTTCAGTGTTTTTTTCTCGTGTTGGATACCTGGAACGTTGATAATAAAAAAGCCTATAGATTTTTATATAACACAGCCGTTTAAAGTCCTATATGCTTCATTTTTCTGTATGTTCAATTCTTTTCCTTTCCCTATGAGGTTTTCTGCTATTATATCTGTGAACAGTTTTTTCCTAATGTTTTTTCACTGTCTCTGCTTCTTCAGTAACTCCAATCAGTCTTATATTATTCTTCTTGGAGTCATCTAGGAACCATTGGGTTGATTTCTCATGGTCCCTTTCCATTTTCCATGTTATTCCTTTCCTTTTCATTAGCTGTGATCCTACCCTCAAGGTCTGAAATTTGGTCCTCAGCTTTACTCATTCTACTTTGCAAACAACTCTTTTTTTTTTTTTTTTTTTTTTTTTTTTTTTTTTTTTTTTTTTTTTTTTTTTTTTTTTTTTTTTTTTTTTTTGCTTTTTGGAGACAGGGTCTCGCTTTGTAGTTCAGGCTGGCCCTGAGCTCACTATGGTGCCCAGGCAAGCCGCCATGAACTCAGCAATCCTCCTGTCTCTGCCTCCCGAGTGCTGGGATTACAGGTGTGAGCCACCACGCCCAGCATTTTATTCTCATTTTTGATCACCTGGAAGCTGTTTGATCATCTAGAAGCTGTTAAAAAGGTTCTATTGCTTTTGTTATCTCTAATTCTATCATAACCCTGATCTCTTCTTTAACCATATCTTTCACTGTGCACAGCATCTCTGTTTTCATCTCAGAGATCAGTTCTGATTTCCATTTTACTAGAACTGCTTTTGTTACCAGCTCAGAGCCCTTGTTATTGAGCTTCAGTTTGTTCTGTGTCCCTTTTCCTTGACATTCCCCTGTGGCAATGATCTTTGTATCTGGGTTTTTGAGTTTTTTCTCATTTTTATTGTGCTGGCCAGCACTGAAAGTCACTGCACAACCTAAATGGCACTTATCCAGACTTGCCCAAACAGGAATGGAGGTCCTGTAGCCTTCTGGTCTGAATTAATGGCAGGAAGGCTGCTGGTTGGTGGCAAAAGTCACTGAGAGAACTTCGTGGAGCTTACCCAGGCTTGCTCAAACAGGAATGGAGGTCCTGTGGACTTCTAGTCTGGATTCAACTGCAGGAAGGCTGCTGGCCAGCAGCAGAAGTCACTGTCTGACCTCTGTGGAGCTGACCCAAACTTGCCCAAACAGGAATGGAGGCCTGCGGGCTTCTGGTCTGGATCTGATGGCAGGAAAGCTGCTGGTCAGTGGCAGAAGTCACTGTGTGATCTCTGCAGGACTTATCCAGACTCTTCCACAGGGGAACAGAGGTCCTACAGGCATCTGGTCTGAATCTTATTGCAGAAAGGCTGCTGGCTGGTGGCAGAAGTCACTGGGCGACCTCTGTGGTGCTTATCCAGACTTGTCCACAGGGGAATGGAGGTCCCGTGGACTTCTGGTCTAGATCCAATGACAGGCAGAAATCTCTGTGTAACCTCTGTGGTGCTTACCCAGACTCACCCAACAGGAATCATTTTCAGTTATTATAAAGGTTATGAAGTTAAAAAAAAAAAAGTACAATATGACAGGAGTAACTGAATAAAGAAGACAGCAAGATTGACTTGTAAATAGCCAAGAGGAGATCATGCTAGGAAGACAAAGCAGCACATGCAAAAAGTTCAGCATGTTCAAGGAAAACAGCAAAACTAGAATATCATGGACACAAGAGAAATTAGAAAAATTGGCAAAACCAAATCCTGTAGATCGCAGTAGGCCATGCATATCAGTTCCAAATATTTTCTAAATAAAATGGAAAGTCACTGGTAAGAATTGAGCAGAGAAGTTATATGTATTTGTACATTTTAAAAGACTGTTTTCTTTGGAGAATTGTTTATCAAGTGACTAAGAATGAAATAAATACAGTGGCTAATGTCCCTTAAGTGGATCATGAAAATCTGAAGAAGTAGATTGATTCAAAACATATTTTTAATATCCTCCAAGGACAGTCTTCAGCTCTGTGAAAGAGTTGGAATATCAAATTTCCAAATTATGTAATTGTGCCTTTATTATTTCATCATCAACTCCAACACTGTACCATCAAAAAGTAACTCACAAATATTCTCATCACCACACTTGGTTTATCCAAATAGGTTCCCGATCAGCTGCCTTATGTAAAATCAGGACCTTTTGGATGCTAAGTCAATGCAACCAGCTCAGTGGCAAGTCCTGTATCTCTAGCCTCTTCTGCTCCAGGAATATTTATTAGTTCTTATCTGCAAGATGCATACTTGGAACATAGGAATATTTATACTTTGAGTGTTGTTGAAAAAGTCAGTGGCTACTAATTATGTGCATCATAACTGTCAGTATTAGAATTAGTGCTAGAAACCCAGATTGATTCCCCCTCTTCAGCTTTAAGTCTCTGGATGAATCATCCATGTAGCTTCAAACTAATAAATACTTGATGGAGTTCTACTCATAGCATGCAGTTCTACATCTGAAAAAGCAAGTACACTGAGAAGAGAGAACAACCAAAAATCCCTTTGAAGATCAAAGTAAATAGGGAGTCATGTCAGTAAGTTATAAGTTTCTAAAATATGCATGGGTTAGGGATGTTACGAGGAGAAATTGGGATTTCCTGTAGATAATTATAATAAAGTTTTTATATCCTACATCCTCATTAATGTTCTATCACTGGAGATCACACATAAAAACTCACAATCACATGGAAATTAAAGTATGGACTATATTAATTGGCCAAGCAAGGTCTTGAGAATCTCATACTAAAAGATTGGCCTGGCTTAGAAGATACAGCTTGGTTATGAGAACCAATTAGAGGTCATCCACTTTGTACACTCCTGAAGCTGTATCTGGGGAACAATTCTAGAGTGAACTTGGATGCAAATCAAATTCAAGCTACTCCTATATCCAGCTTCACAAATCCAGGTGATAGCCACATAAAGAGACATAGTCCCAAATTATCTTTTTCAACTCTTTCCTCAATACCTCCAGTAAAATAATATCCAATGAGTATTCTAAACTTGGCACAATTGAGCTAGCTACTCTTCCTACCTTAGTGAAGCATAGGTGATTAAAAGATAAGTGTTCAGACCAATATAATACTTTTCAAGGAGAGTAAAAGTCTCCTTCCAAAAGTGTGGTCAAGTATAAGAAACAGTAGCTTTTAGAATAATTTGGTATCTTAGTAAACTAAATAAAAACTTTTCTTCAACACTAATTTTATATACTATATAATTTTATTAAAGTTTGGCCCAGAAGACAAAGGAAAAATCCATGAGGAATGCAGCATTTCTCATTCCTTTTCCCTCTTTCCCAAAAGACTGAGGTAAGGGTCTGTTCTACGTCCACTGTTCTTTTCTCTTTGCATTGTTTCCCTAAAACAGCTCATACTATTATACTACTACTCTTAAATGGCTAATTCCCCACCACATATCTACCTAATCACTGAATTTCAAATTCATTCATTCAACTACCTGGTAGCTATCATCAATGAGATAAGCAGGAATATTGTAAGCATCTCAATATAAGCCAAAGTGAATTTTATAGATCTTAACTACCACAGTTAACTAATTAACTATTAGGCCAGTAACTAAAGGTAAGGTAAAAAAAAATCAAGGTAAAAATAAAAACAAAATAGTATCTAGCCAATATGGGTGATATGTTAAATGTGGTAGAAAGAAAATCCTCATTGGAATTCCCTGTTATTAAGGTCTGTGAGCCTTGTAAATGCCATGAAACCTACATTCTGTTCTGAATTCAGTGTAGATATAGATAATTCTTTCCTCAGAAAAATAAATAAATAAAAGTATCTGGGATGAATATCTCATTTTTTTCTTTATCATTTTCCACTATTACATATCAGAACAATAGGTCCTGTCAATTTGTGCTAGTTTTACTTCTCAAGAAACAGCTACATCAACTCTATTGAACCATTACCAGCAGTACTCACTGCCCTCTCTCCATTACTTCCAGGAGTCTCAATATATAAACCTTGGTGTTCCAGAACAGTTGTGCCAGGTGGCAAATGGGCTCTCTTACTTTCCCCTTTCCTTTCAGGCCATCTTCTGACGTCAACCAATTATAGAGATCACCAATCTTAATGAGTCTTCTGAATAGGGTGCGAAGGAATAGGTGCTGCAGCTAAGGGGAGTGATTATATCAGAGCTGTCTCTGGAACTGAGTAAGGAGACCATCGGCACACACCTACTTGGGTACAGAAGAACAAAGATCTGTTCCGGTCTCACAGCTGGAGAGCCCAGCTTCTCCATCCCATACCCAACTGATGCTTCCTTATGTTCAGTTAGACATGAGAGAAATAATTTCACTGTGTGATGCGCTTATCCCTTTCTAGGTAACAATGCAGAAAGTGCATCTACATGAAAGCCTGTTTGACTTTTTTCAGTTGTGATTCAAAGAGTATAAATAAAATTCACATTTTCTGAATTCTACTCCTTAATAGAAATAGCCATTAAAATCTTAGCCTTTAGGGGGTGAGTGGTTGTGGGGTGGGTAGGGGAACAGGAAAAAATGAGAATTAAATTGTGTCATATTCTGGTACAAATTCCCAATACTGAATGTGATCATGACATGTATATACAATGTATAAAGATTTAAAATCTTGGCCACAATATTCTTTTTATGAGTGTGCAAAAGCTGCATTAGGTTCTGTGGCACAATAAAAGAAAACACTCTTCCTCTGTACAAACAATAAATACTTAATGAAAACAAACCAACTATTTCTTAAAGCCCCAGTTTTCCTGGACCCCAACATTAACAGTGTAGCATGGTCTGGTACAAAACAAAGGTCATAAGCAGAAGGATAAACCCAAAATCATCCACTCTCAAAGAAAAGGAGTCTCTCAATGAGTACCAGACTCACCACTTTTAAGCGTGTTATTCATATATCACTGGTGGACATGATCTTTTCAGTGGACACAATCACACTCCATGAAAACTGTAACTTCTAAGAACAACGCACCCAACCCCATAGGTTGACCAAGATGTTTGTATCTAAAATGTCCAGATATAGGCAGTATAATACCCTGTATCAGTTCTATTAAATTGAATTGCCTGTAATGAAGGACATACTTAATATCAGTGCTATCCAATGTGGTAGCCACTAGCCACTTGGAATAATGGCACATTGCATGTGCTCAGTAAAACCAAGGTATTATATTTTTTTATTTTAACCAATCTAAATTTAACATTCCTGTGTATTGAATGACTGAAATTAAACAAGACACTTCTATCAGAAGAAAAAAATCCTTTAAATTGATAAATGGCAACAAGAGAAAAAATAGCAAGTAAAATGATATCAAATTAAAAATTTGCTGGCAAAAGAAGCAATCAACATAATGAAAAGACAACCTATGTAATGGAAGAAAATGCTTACAAACAAATATATTTAGAATTACATCTGGCAAGGGTTAATATCCAAAGTATATTGGAAATTTCACTCAGACGGAAGAAAATAAACATGGCATGGTGATACAAATCTGTAAGCACAGCACGCTGGAAGGCTGAAGCAAAGGATTTCAAATTTAAGGCTAGCCTTGATACCTGAGTGACCTTGTCTCAAAGTAAAAATTGAAAAAGAATTTTTAAAATGAACTGGTAATTCACCATAGTGTGTAAGCCCTGGGTTCAATCCTCAGTGTAAGGAAAGAAAGAAGGAAGGGAGGGAGGGAGGGAGGGAGGGAGGGAGGGAGGGAAAGCAGGAGGATTAAAGAAAAGAAAGAAAGGGAAGGGGAAGGGAAGAAGAGAGGGAAGAGGAAATAATCTAATTTAAAAATGGACAAAGAATCTAAATAGACATTTCTGAAAAGAAGACAATACAAACCACCAACAGGTAAATGAAAAAATGCTCAATATTACTAGTTATTAAGGAGTCATAAATCAAAACCATAGTGAGATTTCACCTCACTCCAGTAAGAATGGCCGCCATCAAAAAGATGAAAAGTTACAGCTGTTGGTGAAGATTTAGAGAAAATAAAACAACTGGACATTGTTAGGGGCATGAAAATTAGTGCAGCCATTATAGAAAACAGGATAGAGGTTCCTCAAAAGCTAAAAATAGCAGTTACCATACAGCCCAGTTAGATATGTCTCCAAGGGAATTAAAAGTAATATGCCAAAGAGATATCTGCATTGCCATGTTAACTGCAATATTGTTTACTATCACCAAATATGGAATCCATCAATAGACAAATAAAGAAAATGTGCCATATATAAATTATGCAATACTACTGAGTCTTAAACAGAAGAAACTTATGTCATTTGAAAATCTCAAGGACATTAGACTAATAAACTAGGCAAAGATAAATGCCACATAAACTCATCTGAAATCTAAAAAAGTCAGATTCATAAAAACCAAGTAATGTGCTAGTTACCTGAGACTGAGAGTAAGGGATTAGGGAAATTTTGATTGAAAGACAAAACTTCACTTAGGAAGAATAAAATCAAGAGATCTATGATAACATGAGGATTACAGTTAATAACAGTGTATTGTATACCTACAAATCACTAATACAGATTTTAACTATTCTCACCGCTCAGAAAAAAAGTACATATATGTTCAGTAGCTTGATTTAGCAGTTCCACAAAGCATATACATATCAAAACATATACACTATTAACATATTATTTCTACTTAACTTTTAGAAAGTTATCATAGTTCCAAATTAGATAATTAGAGAAGAGTAAAAAATATTAAATAATGCTCAATCTGTTCCTTCAAAATTCCCCTAATAGATAAACAGTATAAGTTGTTACACTGGCACATCTGGATATATGAAATTTCTTAGGACAAAACAGGGTTTTTCTAGTGTAGGTCCAATTTTAAATCAAATTCATACTAGATATCTATCTTAATAATAATAATGTGTATGACTAGTCCCTAGATAAACTACTACTTCAGAAAGATGCTCTCTGTGCCCTCAGCACAGACACCTCAAGTTCTATAGGTACACCTAGCCCACCTTGGGAAACAGGTAGAATAGGCTTAAAGGTGATGACACAATGGAGCACAGGAAAATGCAGTTTTAATGAACCAAATCAGTAATCCTAAGAGCCTAAAATCCCAGAACTCTCTTTCTTCATGTGTCAATGAAACAGAATAAAGTCTAAATCCATTTAAACTAGAGAAAATTCTCAAGATGTCTGAAATCATGAACCTTGTATCCCTATTGTTAAGAGACTATAATGTAAACCCATGGGGAAAACACTCAAGAAGTGCCATCCTCAGACAGCAGTGTGAATCAGAGTTTGGGTTCTGTGGGAAAAAGCCCTATCTGGATAATTTCCTTCTCAGTTCCTTTCTGTACTCTCTTCATTCAAGAGCTCAGATGCCATGCCACTGGGCACACCATTCTGACTATTTGAATGAACTTGGTTCATAATGTTTATTCACAATAAGGTGTAAGTGCAAATTTCCTTCTTAGAAAATGGAGTGTCCTGCTAATGCAGTTGATATGTGCAATTATGCTGTAACAGGAAGTTCATAGTTTTATGAGAATAAAAAGTCAAAAGATTCAATTCTTGTCTGAAAGGTATAAAACAGTCCCCCTGTGTCAGCCACCCTAACATTGATGCTTAAAGGTTAGGTGGGACTGAATGAGGCAGATAGGAAAGAAATCATCCTAGGGAAGAGGAATAATAATAATAGCAAATGAGAACAATTAACAGTGTATGTGTGTGTGAGTGTGTGTGAGGGAGAGAGAGAGAGAGAGAGAGCTGTCTAAAGAAATCAGAAAATCTGGACAACAAGACTGGTAACAGAAAGAAAGACTCATAGAAGAGAAGCCCATATATATGAGTAAAAGCATATTTGATTTGAAATGTGTTGATGCATAGTTACTGAAAATATTCAAACTGGTTTTGTATTCAATATGTTTGGGCCTTTGTTATGGAAAAGGCATCACTGAGTCATGATCTCTTAGGCAAATAATAGGTCTCTTCTCCATCTTTTCATGTAGCAATAGTTCATCTACAGAATTTGTACCTGTGAATGTAGGTTTCTGTGCTTTAAAAAATACAAAAGAACTTCAAATTGAATTGCCTTTCAAAACCAGCAAGGATTCCCACTCAGAGGCACACAATACAGGGTCAAGATGTAGGCAGGAGACATCTCTTGGGCTTTACAAGCCAAGAAGAAGAAAAAGAATACTGCCTGTTTACTAGGGTAATAAGCACCTGCCTATAAAGTTTTCCTTGGGCACCTATTAGTGGTTTTTAACTGAATGAAATGGAGTGTTTCTCCTTGAGGCCAGTGTACACAAAACACTAGGGGCAATAAATATCTGTATTTAATATATATTATATAATTATAATATATATTATATATAATATATATATATATTCTATACTTCTGGATATAGCAGGTTGCCAGAGCCCTGCCTTGCATCACTAGACAGAAAACTTACTTCTTCCACATGCAGAATTAGCACTCTCCTGTCACAGAGAGGCAGTGCCCTGGCAAAGGTTATAATGTAATTCACAATAAAATTCTTATCTTCTGCTTTGTGTTTAATGCTTCAACCAAAAGTTTAATCATTGTGCTGGTTTCTCGGTACAAAATTTTATGTAGTAATATTTTATTTTATACAATAGTCCACAAAAATTTATCATCCCATTTTATAGACCAAAAAACACTGTATTTAAAATAATGACTTGGGCTGGAGACATGGTACCTCCCTAGCAAGCTTAGTGTTCTGAGATCCATCTTTGGGACCAAAAAAAAAAAAAAAAGACTGGAAGACTATATGGACCTGCTGACTATCTTATGCCTAGGTGAAGCTGATCCTATGCACCAAGAAACACTTTCAATTGTATCACCCCCTTCTCAGACAAGCTTTCCCAGTTCATGCTGGTATGAATTCCCAAGCCCTGTTGCCCCATCACTAAATAATCCTTAGGATCATCATTTCCCCTGTCAGACCACGCTGAAATGTGTCCCCAGATTTGATGTAATGGGAGGTGAGAGCACAAGAAAAAAAGAAATAGTTTCTAAAATTACCCCTGCTTTAGTTGAGACCTGAGTGTGGAGCAGTGGCAAGCTTCAGACTACTCTGAATGTCACAGCCAGAAATTTCAGAAGGAACAAAGTACTCAGTTGCCAGGACCATCTATCTACCTATCCTAACTCTGGTCCCATAGTGTCCTTCTGCCAGAACATTGACTCTGGTATGGATGATTTTATGAGGCTGAAAATTTTACTTTCTATGTAGTTCTGCCAATTTGACAATATGCTTTTGGACCTGATCCTCAGCAGTGTAGGACTTAACTACAGGAGATGAGAGAAATCCTTAAAAGCTGTAAAGGAGGTTTCATTTTACTGTGTCTTAATTTGGCAACTAATTGCTCTCTTTTTGGTGGATGAGGGACACAGAAATAACCAATTCCCTGATAGTTCAGTAAAATGGAAGCTAGTATATAAAACTGTGCCATAAGATAAAGAAGAAACAGAAAATAATTTGAAAAATTCTGAATTAATTAATAGTGTTGGGAATATCTATGAAGCAGTACCTCACATAATACCAAAATATATTACACATGCTCTTAGCCAAAAAGCCAGGAAGCAGTCCCAAAATAGATTCTACATAAAGTTAAACTTAAAAACCTCTATCATCAAAAATGTATAAAAATATATAAATAATCATGGTTAAGCAAACCATTCTAAGTATTTCACAAAATGAAAAAAATAATATAAGAACTATTGAATTTTGTAATTTTTAAATATTCCAATATAACTTTTTTAAAAACTCTTCCATAGGGCCTGAGATTTAGCTCAGTGGTTCTGGCGCCTGCCTCACAAGCACAAGGTCCTGAGTTCAATCCGGTAACCACATAGATTGCTGGGCGTGGTGACTCACACCCACCAGCAATCAATACCACAAACCACAGTGCCAGGCATGGTGGCTCACGCCTGTCATCCCAGCACTGGGGAAGGCAGAGACAGGAGGATTGCTGAGTTCGCAGTGGCTTGCCTGGGCTACATAGTGAGCTCAAGGCCAGCCTGAACTACAAAGTGAGACCCTGTCTCAAAAAAAAAAAAAATAAATAAAACTCTCCCATAAAATTAAAAACCAAAAGAAATAGCAACATTTTGAATATATGACATGCAAATGTGTATGTGTGTCTGTGTCTACATAGAAAAATGTACTATGGTATAAATCTCTTAGAAATCAACTAGAAAAATAAAAGTACCACCATAAATACAGTAAATGGGACAGTCACAAAAGGAATATTTCAAGTGACTAAAACACACATGACAAGTTCTACAACCTTGCTGGTTTTAAATTAATTCAAATAAAAATTATGTTAGTATTTATTTATAAAATAAGAAAATATTTTAATCATTTTTCCAAAATATAGACTTAAAAGAGTTTAATAACATAAAGTTCAAAATATATATTGTTCTACATTCATAGAGCTGAAATAATCTTGTATTCATTAAATTTTTCCATTTCAAAAATAATAATTTAATGACAAAGAAATGTATTCATGATATATCATGTGAAACAGTAGGTTTCAAACTTGTATGAATGAATAGTAATACCCTGTGGAAATTGTGCACTCATGTATGCTGTGTAAACAAGACCTAAAGGGTATATTAAAACTTTCTATGAGTAGTGGGATGATTTGACAACTGTTTAAATTTTATCTTTCTGCTTATCAATACTAATAACCTATGATGAACATGCGTTATTTTTTGAATAAATTGAGTTCACTGGGACATTTTAGGAATGCATTATGATCACATGCATCATTGAGAATGTGTACCTGTAATAATATACCTTCTTATTTTTCCCATTCCTCTAACCTCCCTTTACTCACACCACTCCCTTATTTATGTAAGCTTTTTTCTTTTTTTTAATTGAATTCTTTATTGGTACAATTTATATACATCTCAAAATCACATATAACATTGGGAAATTTGTACCAGTATATGACACAAGTTAATTCTCATTTTTACCCATTTCCCTACCCATCCCCCCTCCTCCCCCTTTATACATGCTCTTTTATTTTCTTTCTGTATCATATTTATTCCTTCCCCTCATCACATTCCCACACGAAGTTTCCTATAGAAATATTCCACTCTATAAAAGCTGTCCTACTTTCTAGAACTCATTTGCATCTACAGGTGTTCATGCCAAAGAGAAGAACCGGGAATTGTCTATCTGTGACCTATTGATTTCACTTATTAGTATATCCTCCAGGTGTCTCCATTTGCACCTAAATGGATCGATCTTGTCATTCTTTATGGCAGAGTAATATTCCATTTTGTAAAAAAACCCACATCTTCTTTATCCACGCTCCAGTTGATGGACATTTGGGTTGTTTCCAAGATTGAGCTATCACGAACTGAGCTGCTATGAACAAGGGTGTACATCTGTCTTTCCAATGTGAGTTTTTAAATTCTTTTGGGTATATTCCTAGCAGGGGTATAGCAGGGTCAAATGGGACCCGTAGTCTTAGTTTTCTGAGCAATCCCCACACAGATCTCCACAATGGTTGCACAAGTTTGCAATCTCACCAACAGTGTAGAAGGGTTCCTTTCTCCCCACAGCCACGCCAGCATTTATCGTTGGTTGATTTTGTGATCGTGGCCATTCTTTGTGGAGTGAGATGGAATCTCAATATTGTTTTCATTTGCATCTCTCGAATGACCAGAGATGTTGAGCATTTCTTCATATGTTTCTTGGCTGCTTTGACTTCTGCCTCTGAGAAGTGTCTGTTCATTTCAGTTGCCCATTTTTGAATTGGGTCTTTAAACATGGGGAGGCTGATCTGTTTGAGTTCTTTATATATTGTAGTTAATAGCCCTTTGTCTGATACACAGTTAGTAAAGATTTTTTCCCATGTTGTTGGTTGCCTTCTAGCAGTGCCAGCGACTTCTTTGGCTGTGCAGAAGCTTTTCAGTAGAATGAGATCCCATTTGTTGATTCTTTCTGCTAATTCTTGTGCTAGAGAGGTTTTATTCATAAAGTCTCTGCCTAAGCCAATGTCCCCAGGAGTTTTACCAAGCCTGTTTACCAGCAGGCTTATTGTTTCTGTTTTAATGTTTGTCTCGTATCCACTGTGAGTTTAGTTTTGTGCATGGTGAAAGAGATAGGTCTAGCTTTAGCTTTGGGCAGGCTAAAGCCCAGTTTTTCCAGCAACATTTGTTAAATAGGCTGTCTTTCTTCCATTGGGGATGTTTGGATCCTTTGTCAAAGATAAGGTGGCTTAGTGTATCTGGAGTTGTTTCTGGGTCTTCTAATCTATGCCACTGGTCCTCGGGTCTGTTACTTTGCCAGTACCATGCAGTTTTTATCACGGCGGCTTTATAGTAGAGTTTTAAATTGGGAATTGTAATACCCCCTGCCATGTCGTGGTTGCTTAGAATTGCTTTTGCTATTCTAGGTTTCCTGTGGTTCCAGATGAATTTTTGTATTATTTTCTCTAG
>PVIC010034496.1:0-19563 GCA_004025085.1 Thryonomys swinderianus
CTTTCTTTCTTTCTTTCTTTCTTTCTTTCTTTCTTTCTTTCTTTCTTTCTTTCTTTCTTTCTTTCTTTCTTCTTCCTCTCATTCTCTGTCTCCGACTGTCTCTGTCTCTCTTGCTCCCTCCTTCCTTCTCTCTCTTACACACTTCAAAAGAACAAATAATTTTAAACCAATAGAAAGGTAGGGAATCATTTTCCTACAAGCACCACTAATTTCCCAAAGCTCCACCCCATCGAAAGTGAGGCAAGCTTCCCTCTATGCTATGATGTGGAGAATGTTCAGTTCCTCTTTTTATCTTCCTCTTGTGCAAGATGATTCTCAGGCACCAGTGCTGACCTAAGACATTGGGTGCTTAATCGAGTCCTTTTCTCTCTGTGACCACTAGTTTAAGTTGCACAAAGTTCAAAGAAGTCTTTAATTGTAATTATGCTGTTTATGCTGTTTTTTTTTTAACTTGGAGAAATCAACAATCTAGGGTAAGTTTCTGTTTCCCTTCTGTTCTTCCAGTAGAACAACTATTTTCCTTTTGCACCAGGGAATCACCAGGGATGGAGTTATTCCTTCTGCTATGTTATCCCATCTAACTTTCACAGCACTTTAGGAAACTCTCATTCTCATTCACACACATTTACCAAGAACCACCTATAAGCTGTCTTAAGACTGGGGTTCTAAGCAAAGAACAAAATACATGAACTCTACTTACAGTCTAGTGGGAGACTGGCAACAAGCCAAATAAATGAGTGAATTATATAGTTTTCCAGTGGGATAAGGATTCCAAAAGTAAAGCAAAGAGAGAAAGTTCTGGCTGAGGGTGGGATGGAAGTAGTTAATTTGTCATTTAGAAAAGAGCTTGTAGGGCAGGTGTCATTGAGAATGTGATATTCGGGCAAATATCTGAAGAACCTGAAGGTGGGGGCCAAGCGCAAATCTGGTGGCTAAAACATTCCAAGAAGGAGACACAGTCATTCCTGAGCCTATTTCACACGTTCCAGGAAGGTCCAGGAGGCCAGTGGGGTTAGCAGAATGGAGTGATGCCAAGAGTTAAGAAGTTTGATTAGAGAAGAACTTCTTGAGCACTTTTTATTCCCCATTCTACTTCTGGAAGTTTTGATAGGCATTTACAGGCAATCTAAGAAATCCAAATTGTATCCTAAAAGGGTAGAAAGCAATTGGTTCTGAGCATAGGACATGACTCATGTTTTCAAACCATTTTGAACTGAAAATAAATTGTAAGTAATAGGGTAGCAGAAAGACCAGTGAGAAGTCCTTTGCAATAATCCAGGCCAAAAACCATGACAGTGGTGGAGGCCTTTCTCAATGGGATTGTTTTCTGTGGCAGAACTAAAGGATCTCCTAGGAATCGGTAGATTAATCAGGTGTATTTTGATCACATAGTAGATTGAAATGTAGGCATGGTGGGGAATAATTACAGATAAAATTTGCTGAAGGTCAAATGTAGAAGTAAAATAGGCTAGTGGAGCCTTGATTGGGAGGAAGGAGTTTGGCAGTAACTTCCTGGTCACCACCTTTGTATCAGGGGCTTCGGGTCTATTAGCTGTAAAACAGCAGTAATGTAGCTGTCCATTTTATCAAAGTGATGTCATGCTTTCTAGGGTATTTTTAAGCGCCTCTCTGGGCATTTTTTACTTCCCATATTATCTCTGGAAACAGTCCTAGGATTGTGCTGAATGTTCAGGGCTTTTGAGGACTGACCCTACTGTCACAAGAGCTGATCATTGATTGACAACATGGATTTAGAATCAGCTTGCCCCAAGGAGCGAAGAAAAGGGAAACTCAGTGTTATCAAGCTGCATCCAAAAGACCAGAACTACAGGCAATTTTCATATCTTTTATTGTCCTGAGGAAAATACTGGTTTGGGTGCACTTTAGAAGTGAATACAGACTCTCTGATGGAGACAGCCTGTTGTCGTGAGAAAAATGGTTTAAGGTTTACAAAGGCTTCTTTAGATGTAATGCAATCCTCTAATCAAAGGGGATCATATTATTTTCTTATCTTTCCTAAGATTTATTTTTAAACAACTAAAGAAAAATCTAACCTTGCAGATTTTCACTTGCAAGGAAGCCCACGGAAAATGCTAAAGCTCTCGCCCCAGATCTGCTTCTGTGCCATCTGAGACCTAAGTTTCATCATCTTCCTTTCCCTCTCTTACCTGTCTATGCCTATGTTTCTTTGCATTTTTTGGTGATTTTTGGTTCTTCTTTGGGTCTCCTTTTATAATATCTGTGTCCTCTTCTCATGTTCTTCTTCATTTTACCTATTTAAATACATCAATGCAGGAAATAAAAGTATTCCATATCTTAGGTTTAAAATAAAAAAATTCAAATTAAGTCCTAACAAGCTTTGGTGTGCATTGACTAAGTATTGAGGATTGACCACTTGTAAGGATTTTTGTACTCAGGAGAACAGTGATCTGAACGGGAAACACTGATTTTGTGAGAAAGAAGCACTTGTACTCATTGATCCTCTCATCCTGGCCTGCTCTCCCCTTCCGAATTCCTGCAGCTAAGCTTAGGGCCAGTTGAGGAGAGTGTTCATGTTTGGACACTGATGACTGGAGGTCTTCAGGCTTGTGTGGGCTGAGCCTGTCACCTCTGAATGCTGAACACGCACCAGGAACTTCCTCTGCCTTCCATAGGAAATGGCTTCCGTCCTCCATGAAAGCAGCTCTTGGCCAAAGTTACCCCAATTGAAACCATCGTGTTTGATGATTGGTTTGTAGAATTAGAGCTTCTGCACAACCTGTAAAAGTATGTAGACATCCAGTCACACTGCAAGTCGCCGACTGATACCTTTGTGTTACTTGACTGGTGATGCTTCAGCAAAACAAGTAGTCAGTTCAGGTTCAGCCTCCATGCCCTCCCTCTTGCTCTCCCCCCAACCTAAGGGTCTAAGACTTTCGCACGTTCCACTTTTTCCTCCAGCCTCGTGGGACCTGAATCGTACAGCACAGGACTCCTATATCCTCATGGCCAGCTCCCAGGCAGAGATGGAGGAGTGGGTTAAATTCCTCAGGAGAGTTGCTGGCACACCTTCTGGAGGTAAGGACCTCACAGGCTTTCTTGGACAGGTGTCTGTGGCACATTACGGATGAACAGGAAATAGCTCCCGATGTGATCCCTCCTTGAGGGCTCTTCAGGGAGCCCAGAGAACAACTCTAAGACTGTACTTATGGTCGTGGTCAAGGCCTCCGTTGAGTGTGGAGCAAAAGAAGGTTCTGAGTGTCTGGGTCCTCCTACCAGTGGACGTAGCTCAGTGGCATGCACCTGCCTGGCAAGCACAGTCCAAAGTTCGATCCATAGTATGGGGGAAGGAGGCTCAAAGAGCCCACCCCAGATCAGTGCAAGTTGTTTGCACTGATCATCAAATGTGTGTTGTACCTAAAGTCATCATTTCTCCTTTGTGGGCTGAAGCACTCTTACCTATGAAACAAATGCATTGGACCAGCTGCCCCGGGTTCCCAGCAACACTGATTCATATGACTCTGGGGATGTGTTGTTATGGGACTGATGGCAAGATCTGTAACTGATCTGATCTGCACAGACAACACAAAATCTGCTGTCCTGAAGAGGGACAGTCAGGACGGGGAAAGTGTGACAGGTGTGCAGCAAATTCTGCCTCGGCACATCTCTGGGTTGAATGACTCAAGTGTGTGTGCTCTCTAGGAACCTTAATGACATTTTTAGAGACCAGGATCCTGACTGCAAAAAATAACCCCCAAAACAACAGCAAACCAATGAGAACAACATCTGAAATCAATAAACATGTGACTCCAACATGTTTTCCTCATTTTATATAAATGTAAGTGCTCAGGTGTGGCACTGTTCTCCTTCAGCTTTTTTTGGAAGGGACCCCCTCATGTCAATTCCAAGATGATGATCTGAATATATAATCACTTATTGACTTTGCTGCCTCTTACTTTAGAATCATTCATAGATGCTTTTGTGGTTTAAGTACTAAGTTAATTTGATTTTCCAATGGTTTCTTTCAAGAGTTATAAGAATACCACAATAATCTGATGAAATGTAAAACAAGCTTTAAATTCTCAGAGCCATTTTTGTGCATTTTTCCCCAGCCAGTGTTCATATGTGCATGCATTATCTAAGATGATAAACACAGAGTACAGGCAACTTAATGTCCTTTATTCTATAACTTAAGACATTCTACATGTTTCTACATAATTAATGTATCTCAGAGATTCAGTGGCTGTAAGGGGTAGAAACCATATGCAGTGGTGGGGAGCTTTATGGGATAGATACAGGAGCTACTCAAAGAAGCCAGAGGCAAGAACACCAGGACGCCTCGCAAGGGACAGGGGCTGGAAATGGACCTTAGACACTGAGCTGATCTGGCCAGTTTCTCTGGGCCACACAGTTCCTCTTTCTACTTTTCCCTTAGCCCTGGCTGCTGCTGTCCAGGCAGCAGCCCCCTCATGGACACACTGCCCCCAATACTGCTGCGCCAGCCCCAGCTTTCCTATGCTTTCCTCCGTAAACACCAGTTCAGGCCCTGCAGGCCCATTCCAAGCCCCTGAGAGAGTGATGTTCCCTGGCTGAGCTGAACTCAGGACTCCAGCAGTGGACCCAGCACATAGGGTGCCAGGCAGCTGTGGCCTATGACCCGCCACTGAAGGTGTTGAGAAAAGAAATGCTCTGAATGGGACAGTGAAACTCAAGAGTGCCGGCCACCATGCCACCCTTAACACCTGTGTCCTTGAGACGACCTAGATGTCTAGATGTCCCCACCAGCCTCCTGTGGCCACAGATGGGCCTTTTACAGAGATGGCTGGATCTAGAGTGTTTGGTGTGAGGATAAAGGATGTGTGATTACTAATCTGGGCTCTGACTGGTTGGCATAGTTCTGAGTGTGTCTACTGAGAGGCCCCCTTGGTGTGAGTGCTGCCTGTCCCAAGTGTGTGGACGGGTTAGAACATGAGGGACAGACAGAAGGCTGCCGTTGGCCCTCACTGCTGCTTCCCCGCTACTTCCCTGCTCTGCTGCTTTCCTGCCTTGTGTCTGACCTGAGCTGTCTCCTCTGTGAACCCCTCTGCTATGCCAGCCAACTGTAGACTGAAACCGCTACAGACTGTGAGCTAAATAAACTTTCCCTCCTTTATCTTTGAGTGTATTTTGTCTCAGCAATGCAAAAAGTAAGATGACCCCATCACAGGCAGAGATACCTGGTTTTATTAACCATTTCCCAACCCCCAAGACACTTTTTACTTTTAAAAACTGCTACTTCGGCTTTAGGTATTAAAGTCTGATTGTGTGCTATTGCAGCTGGATAAACCCACTGTGACCCTCTTTATCACCCTGGATTATGTGATCCCTGTTGACCTCTTCTGCTCCCCCTGTGTTGGGAGGTCCGCGTTGACAGGAGTAGTAGATGGTGCCTGATTATGCACCTGTTCTGAGTCAGAAGGTTACCTGTGTCCCTTCAGTTGGGTCAGGGACTTCTGCAGCACTGGCTTCATCTGCCATGGTGAGCTATTTCTCTCTGTCCTGCTATGTAGGGGATTTCTCCCTGACCCTACCCCAAGGCCTCACCCCAAGAAGCGAGTCAAGCATAAGTCCTGTAGGTGTTAGAAAGTCCGTGGCAGGGGAAATCAGACCATAGCTCCAGTTTTTCAGTGAGCAACACTGGTTCTGATGTGACATGTTGAGTGTTTTTAAAGTTACTCTTTGAACCAATATCAAGGATCCCAGAATCAGAAGGTATTTTAGGACAACAATGTACCATCAGTGGCCACTGGGCAAATCAGATATCTGTTCTTCCTGTGTGCAAGTCAGGGAGCCTCAGTCCTAAGAGAATAGATGACTCATCCTAGAGGACTTGCTGGTGAGGTGGAGGCCAAAGATTTTTGCATTACACCGCCTAAGGCACCCTTTACAGGTCACCAGGGAATGCCCCCAAATACTGCAAAGTCACGGCGGTTCTGCATCTGCCTCTTCTTGGCCTTTCAACAATTTCATACGACTTTGTCCACATTGAATCTGCCAAATTCTCACTAATTCCTAGTTGAGAAAGAATCCTTTTTTGTCCAAATCATAGCCATGGCTCCCAAACTCACCTCCTCACTTTTCCGCTTGCCTCCTTACACTGTTTCCACTCAGAGTGAACCTGTTAACCTGTCACTCAGAACACTTCTCTGTTCAGCACCTGACAGCTTCCATTCTCACTCAAGGCTGAGCCTGGGGATTCTACCCCATTGACCTATCTATTTTTGTCTTCTAGAATGTTCCACTAGTTTCACCAACCCCAATAGCACAGACCTCCTCCTGCCTCAGGGCTTTTGCACTTCCTTCTACCCTAGAATCTTTTTGTCCTAGGTAATCACGTGGCTTAACCTCCTGCTTTGCTCAGGTATTTGCTCGAAGATCATCACAATAAGAGCATCACCTTCTCCTCCTAATTACTCTATTTAACGTTTAAAACCTTTGTCCCCCTACCCTGGCCCTCCCTGCCTCTCTGTTGTTCATTCTTCTCCTTAGCATGTGCTCCTTTCCAAAATACTAAATATTTTCCTCCTCATTTGGTCATTGTCTCCCTTTACTGTGACAAAAGCTTCAATCAGTTTGCCAGGAATTGATTTTTCTCTAGTGTTTTCTCCAATATTGTATCCTAGATTCTAAACAGTACTTGATATAGTAGGTGTTCAATAAGCATATTAGACGAAAGGGTGAAGGAAAGGCTTCGTGCTGTCCTGTCTCTCTCATCCCATTCTCCTCTTCAGTAAACCAGTCGTTCCCTCTAGAATTTTCTGTCTCCATGCTTGCCAGTGGCGAGTTTTGATGAAGCCCTTTATAGTTCTAAGCCCTTTATAGTTCTCAGATCCCTGAGGATCTGAGAGCAGCTATGGAAGCTTCCCCCAGAGCTGTCCACAATTCTGCTTTCTAAGAGCAGGGTACTTTCAGACACCTGTAGCCAGTCAGTCCAGCTCAGGCCCTGGCGTGCTGCAGAGCCACACCCTCTTCCTGGCCCAGCTCCTGCCCTCTCCCCCATCTCCCCATCTCCCTGCCAGTCTTCCTCAGCCCCCTGCCTCCCTCTGGCCCTGAGCACCCCAAACCTTGGAGAACAGCTCTTCCCTCCCAGGTCTTGGCTTTCTCAGCCAGTAGTTTTTCACAGCCCACCCAGCTGAAAATGTTAAAACGACTCTGCCTCAGAAGTTCTGGTGCAATTCCAAGTTTTCCTGGTTCAAGTAGGCACAAGGCAGCAAGAGCCACCCCATCTCAACTCCTTCCCAGGCCTACCTTCTCCAAACCAAACCCTCCTCTTAGTGAGACAGCTGGGCCTTCCCGGGCCACACTGGAGCCTGGGATCAGTGCCCCCCACTCCCCAGCAGAAGGTCCAGAGTGCATACTGTGACTCAGCCCAAGCCGGCCAGCCCTCTGAGGACAAAGACGGCTCAGGGGCTCTGGGGAGTTAAGTACTGCCTTACATTGCTCCTCTTTTGTTTTGCCTAATCCAGTTAGAAGCCCCAGGGCAGCTTCTGTGTTGTAAGTGCCTCTGTATGTTGGCCAGCATAAGGAATGCAGTATGTAAATATTGAATTGTTTACACCAGCTGTGCCCCTGCTCTCTCTAATTCTTTTAAGTTCTCCACATCCTTCAAAATGTGATTCATCATACCACAGGTTAGCCCATGGGGTGCTGTCTCAGTGATTCGTCATCGGTCCTTGTAATTGGGTCCTTTCTCTCTGTCTAAACTAAATAATGAATAATCAGTGATGTATATTATTATATTTATATTATATATTCTTATAGTACTGGGGACTGAACCCAGGACCTTTGTACTGAGCCACACCCTCGGCCCATGTTTTAATTTTGAGACAGGGTCTTGCTAAGTTGCTAAATTGTGGCTCAAACACAAGATCCTCCTGCTTCACCCTCTCTCGATGCTCGGATTACAGATGTGTCCCAGCTACTAGGGCTGAGTTGCACTTCTTTGCACTAATTTCTTCATCTCCTTGTCCCCAGCTCTGTGACCAGACACTTACTTGTTCATGTACTCAGCTACCATCTCCTGAGTATATAACATGCACCACATCAGCACCAAGCATACAGCAGTGAGAAAGAGAGCGAGGAGAAAGCAAAAAGAGAAGACCACTCTTTCACTGAGCCCATAATCTATTAGAAGACACCGAAATTAACTTTTAAAAGCCAGAAAGAAAACAATATTACTGCTTGAAAGGTGTCATGGTATCATGTGGGAGAAAATAAGTCTTTGTCAAGGTCAGAGAAGGTTTTCTTGAATTAGTGACAACAGAGCTTCATTGTGAAGGGTCAGCTAGGTTTTGCCAGACTGAGAAGGGGAGAAGGGAACAGTGTTTCAAGCAGGAGGAACAGCAAGCACAAAGGTCCTAGGGCAGAAAAGTGAACAGGCTCTGGGGCTGGAGAAGGAGCTAACAGCAGAGAGGGTTTTGTAGAGGATGCTGGTCTTTGTCCTAAGGTAGTAGTTGGAGGAGTTCAAGCAGCCTTTCAAGGGATTTAATTTCAAGGCTATGAAATTAAACTGTAGTTAAAGGATCACACTAGGTGCTCTGTAGAGAATGTCTTGGGCTGAAGGTAACCGATCAACATGACGGCAGGAGACTAAGTGGGAAACTCGAAGTGTTGTGCAGGCCAGAGGGCACGGATGGTGGCCCGAGCACGGGGGGACAGCGTGGAGGTAAGGAGAAGCGAGCAGGTTTGCACACCCGCGGGAGGTAACATTGCCAGGACATGGGAGTGGTGTCAGGCGAGAGGCCTCCGTTCCAGTCCTGTGGCTGCCGAGAGATGAGCCCTCGGCTGGCAGCAAGCAGTTGCCCCGGGGTGCTGGCAGCCTCGCTCCTTCCTGTCCCACTGTGCTGCTGAGTCCGGCCCACGTCTCCATCCTCTAATAGGAGGGGCACCCTCAGTACCCAGCAGCCCACCCCGATACATCATCTCCCGGGCCTGGCCCCGCCGCCCGCAAGTCTGAAAGCATTTCCAGGGAAAGGTGGGCTGGCTTCATCAACGCTAAGTGGAGTTCTGTGTCCCTGCCAGACACTTTGATATATGGAGCGGCGCTGGGGAGGGCTCGTGCGCAGAATTCGTTTTTTTTTTAGCCCACCTCCAAGATACCCCTGAATGGCAGTTGACAATTAGCTGCTAAGTAAAAGGAGGCACTTATTTTTATTGCGGCCTTGACAGCTTTATGCTCACTCTTTAAAAGCCACGTCCTGTGTGGAAAGGTGAGGGGCAGCCGTGTGGGAGGGAAGGCGGGCCCGGCAGGTGCCGACAGATCCCAGGCTTTCCGTAGGGCAGTCGGAACCCGGCCAGAGTGTGCGAGCTGCGCTGATCGGGAAGCCGGAGCGGACGGCCGTCCCCGCCCGGCAGGAGAGGGGGCCCGGGCGGCGCTGCCATGCCGCGGATCCCCAGGGCGCCGCGCTGGGACCTGGGCTGCGGCCTTCCTGCCCTGGCACTGCTCTTCTGCTGGGATTTCAGGACGAGAGCGCCCAAGCTCCGGAGCAAAGGTATTTCCTCCCGTCTTGTGATTCGGTCTCGTCCTACGAGACAGCTCTCAAGTCCTCGTCAGGCCCCTGTGAGGCTGGGAGGACCCGGGGATAACAGGTACAGCGCCGGGAGGGGGACCGGCACCGTCCCGGGGTCTGGCCGGGCCGGGGCTGAGGGGCTCCTGTTCCCCCCTGGGGAATATTTTAGCGCTGACAAGCGAGCTTTCCATTTTTACTTCCCCAGAGCAACAGAGTCCCGGGGTTTCCGGCCGAAGGGACAGGGAGGGGGCTCTGGGCTAAGCGGGCAGACATGGTGCGAAAGGATGTTCCACTGTCGTGTCCGCTTAGAACGTGGAGCCTCTGTCCGGAGCTTCGGGTCTGGGGCTGGACGAGAGCGAGGTGGGCCGGCCGAGCGGTGCAGGTTCGCCGGCCACTCGGCACCACGGAGGAGAAGTCGAGGGCCCGGTCCTCGCCCTGAGACTTGAGGGTGTCTGAACTTTCATTCGACTGACTGCACAAAAGGCCATCACAGGGAACATAGGACCTTTAAGAAATTCTTTATCTGAGTCTCAGTCTCACCACCTGCACAGAGGAACATCTACTTCGTTGGGCTTTTGTGAAGGCTAAACAAGAAGGCACACTTGAAAAGCATCTGAGGCCATTCCCAGCGTAACATCAACTTAATTAAATTGGCCAACTGTTGTTATATTACATTTTGAAGTTAAGATATTATGTAATGTATAATAATCATAAATTAATTACATTGTACAACGACACTGTTAAGAGAGGAAGCTGCTGCCTTTGGCAACTGGCTCCAGAGCTGGATCCTGAGGAGCTGTTGGATCAGACTGGGGCAGCCTGAAGGTCGGAAGCGCTGAGGGCGTACAGCACGCACAACGCCTGACACCGAGGAGCCTGGGTTTTGCCTCTGCTGTCCTCCTGGTGGGGAGTGGTCTTCGCTCCTGCCCCACTGACTTCTGTCTCTGTCCGCTTCCTGCCTTCTCCTTGAGTTTCCCCCACCTCAGATTTCCATGTCCATTTGGAGCCAAAGAACAGAGATAGGACCTAAGGGGCAGAGACCAGAGGAGATCAGGACTGGACCTCTGGAGTCCGGGGGTGTCAGGCTTGCAGACTCCTCACATGCAATCTGAGGTGAAGAGAAGCAAACCTGACCTGGACAAGCCAAAGAGAATACAGACGCACTTTCTCTCACGTAACAGGAACACTGTTGGTCTTCGTATCTCTAGAGCACTGGTGATGAGCTCTTGTCAGAGGGAAGAGTCCTGACTGAAGTCTAGGCTGCATCGTGGTGTGTTAATTAAAGCCATCAGAGTATGAAGAAGTACGTGAAGACGACAAAGGGAGGCCCTGGGACATTTGACATCGGGGTGGGCAGAGGAAATATTATTGGGAGCAGCCAAGGAGACCAGTGAGGAACTGAAAGAGCCATGTACCAAATGCCATATGAGCCGATGTCTCAAGAAGAGAGGTTGACTCTCTGTACTCCATGCTATTGAGAGTGCAGATGAGGTGGAGCCTGAGAACATAAGTCCTGGACTAAAAATGTAAAGGCCTTTGACTGCCTGACAAGAGTGGGTTTGCAGAAGTGCTGAGCAGAGTAAAGAGGGGGAGAACAGGAGGAATGGGAGACAGTAGGTAGGAGTGGCTCCTGGAGGACTGGTCCGTCGTGGGCCCTCTCCGTGCCAGGAGACAAAAATAGACAGGAGGCCAGACAGGCTGTCTGCCTTGGAGGAGCCCACAGTCCAGTGGAAGAGAGGGATGCTTATTAAATCACCATAGAACTACGGAAGAGGTGGTAGATGGAGCAGCACGCGGACAGCTCCCTGAGCATGAGGGAGGGCATGAGCAATTCCCTCTGAGAGGACAGCGAAGGCCACAAGAGCGAGTAAGAGCAGGGCGTTCATGTGAGCATTTTTAAGGGAAAAGACCACTTTCCATTCTCTTCATCTTAATGCCCAGCTACCAGAAAGCTTAGCTCAGAGCATATGTAGAGTTCACATGTCCAGAGTGATTCTGTGAATTCTGATGGGGGAATTTGCAAGACACTGAGTTACAATGAACACATACACACATACTCTACAATTATACAGATGGCAGCATGAGGAGAGAGAAACACTTCAGTTTATTTAGAACTCACTGATATATTGAGATTGAGAAAGTGTTACAGATTGTCCTAAAGCTTCCCATTCAACTAACTGGTTAGTGGAAGGTGCATAGCTTGTGTTAGTGGCTCTTTCGTCCCAGTGCCTGGGACAGGACTGGCCGCTTGCTGATGGCCTGAAGGCTATGGCCTGGGGGGACTGGCTACAGGAGAAGCTGCAATTTACCAGCGGGATAAGAATGAGGTTGAAGAACACAACAAGAGAATGGGAGAAGTGCCACTTTATGTTGAATTTAGAGTAGTAGAAAAGAGAGAGACAGACAGACAGACAGATAAATACATATGGACGGATGGATATTCCTGGGCCAGACATACAGATGTATAAATTATCAGTTTATAGGTGCTATCCAAATGTGTGGATCATACTTTCCTAATGGAAGTGTCTTCAATGAAGATAAAAGAAAACTGAGTTGGACCCCAGGCCATGACCCACTAAAGAAATGGGCAGAAGACAGGGCATGGTAAAGGAGACCAAAAGCAGTCATCAAAGAGATGGGAAGAGAAAATGGACAGTTTCATAGCCACTCAGGGAGAAGGTCTCTAGAGAAGGAGAATCAACATCGTCAGCCCCTTCAGAGAAGACCAGTAGGGTAAGAAATCATTCTTGGTGGGGCGTGGCCATTAGAAGGCACCAGCAATCTTGAGTTTGATGGAGAGATGCAGGTTAATGAAACCAGATTTTGATGATGAGCTGAGAAGCAAACTGGAAGTGGAGAGTGAGACTGAGGAAGATGATCCTCTGGAGGGAAACATGGTTTTCGTGTGTACAATGCATAAAGAAGCTAAGCAGTTGTGACTTGTTGCTTGATCTTTTTTCCTCCAGTACTAGGGATTAAACCCACAGCCTTAAGGCTGAGCTGCATTTCCAACCATTTTTAATTTCTCGTTTGGAGATAAAGTCTTACTAAGTTGCCTGGACTGGGCTTGAACTTGAGATCCTCCAGCCTCAGCCTCAGCCTCGTAAAGTGCTGGGATGCTTGGTGAGTGGCTTTATACCCAATGTACAGGTCAGATCTTTGATTTCAATCCTATTTTTCTCATTTAGTGGAGATACGCATCCAGCTTGTCTCACAGATGAAGAGGAACTAATTCTGCGTGGTTGTTGCCATTCCCTGATTGTCTCTCACCACTTCCTGTGTGGTCCTTTCCCTTCCACACTGGCTGCTTAGCAAAGCGAAGTCGAGATCCAGGCCTTCCATGTCCCTTCCGCGATGCTGGCACAAAGCTGAGTGCAACGTGGGACACTTGGCAACTGCTAGTGCGAAAGTGGATTCATTTTCCAAGGAGAAATTTTTGAAGTGGGGTTCTTTGCAGTGAAGCAGTGCAGAGACTGATTTTTTTCAAGTAGAGAAATGCCCAAATCATCATCAGTTAGGGAAAATATTTGCTTAATGAATAAAGAATTTATTAATTCTTTCAGCAACATATCTGTCTTGTGACAAGCATTATGCTAAACTCTGGGGGTGAAGAGACATCTCCCCACCATATAACTGGCCTCAGGGGCCCCATGGCCATGCAGAGCACACTGGTCCGTGCAGACTACAATAACACAGTGTGGGAAAAGATGGGGATGCACAAGAGGGGCTGGGGGTGCACAGAACTGGAAGTAGTCTCTCCAGGAGGCCTCAGGGAAAACCTGACAGAGACAAAGGTCACTGAGAGAGCTCAGGGAAGACAGACAAAATCCCAACAACCAGGAAGGGAGAGGACAGGTCATGGGAGGGGAGGGAGACTGCTCTGCCTGGGGATATAGAAAGGGGAGAGCTCATCAGAGTGAGACTCCCGTGGGGGTCATGGCAGGAAGTCTCTAAAACAGAGGTAGGTGCTTGGCCAATCTGAGGATTGCCAGGCTTGGTTTTCAAATTTCAATTATAGAGAAATTTAACTTAATAAAGTCTTGAGGTACAATAAATCAGATAAGACAGTGTGGCCGATGAGCTAGGATGCGATCTGCCTTCCCCAAACCCCTGCCCTGACATGCTGAGGAGGGGCTCAGAGGGGTTCCCAGGCATTGAGGGGCTGTGGGGAAGAACCCTGCTGCAGCAGCTGGAGGTCAGGATATTCAAGGCCAGGGCTACAGTGCTCAGGGAGACCAGGGCTTAGAAAGAAAGCAGCAGGAGGATTTTGAAAATGGCACGAAGGAAAGACAGGGGCAGTTATAGGCAGAAGAGGAGGCTGGGGGACCAGAGGATTCGAGAGCCTGGTGCCGGCACAATCCGCACTAGTTAGGGTCTGGAGAAAGGGGAGCAGCCAGAGTGAGAGCACAAAGGGAGAACGGAGGGACTCCACAGAGCTGTGTCCTGGGATCCCAGTGCCCATTGCGGTAGCCTCAGCTAGGGCAGAAGGAAGAATCGGGCAGGACAGAGCTGAAGTCAGGATCTGCCTCCTGAACCCCAGTACAGTGCAGGGCCTGGGGGCCTGGGGGGATAATAAGGAGGCAACAATTGATTGTCCTCCTTAGTAACTAATCTTGTTCGTGCGTGGGTGGGGAAATTACAGAGCCAAGTGCCGACAGGGCCTGGGTGGAGCTGATCCAAGCTTGCTTTTTTTAAGGCTGTGCAATTTGGAAAAACAGTTCTGGAAAACAATCTGCATACCATCAGGTCACAAAAATGTTCAAACCACTTGACCCTGTAATCCTACATGTGGGAATCTGCCCTAGGGAAATAGTTCAAAAGGATGAAATGTTTGTGTTTTTCCATCCAAATGTTAATATATTAAGCAATTAATTAGACATTATACATTTGTACTGCATACATTCCAGGAACTTTGTGAGTACGTGTTCAACGTGGCCGTGTTTACAGTAGTCAAACATAGTAAACAACCTGAATCATGTTAAGCGCCACAGCGCCTTATGACAGTTCACGAGACAGTCATGTGATAGGCTGTGACACTTTAATACTCTGCGACACAGTCAGAACTCAGAAGAGCCTGTTTGCTGCTGCAGTTTAGCCCACGTTCTGAGGAGTTCACTGTCTAGGCTTGAATTCTGACTGTGCCCTGCCCTGCCCTGCCCTGCCCTGCCCTGCCCTGCCCTGCCCTGCCCTGCCCTGCCCGATGTGGCAAGTTCACCAGCACCTCCAAGGCTGAGCCTCTTTCACTGAGAAGTGGGTATGCCAGTGTGACCACCCCATGAGCTTGCTGTTTGTGTGAAATGATGAAAGGTGTGCAAAGTGTGTAACGGGACTCCTAGTGCACAAGTACTCAGTCAAAGTAGCTGTTACTTTAAATACTGTACATTAAAACATGGCTCAGTATGCAAAGACTGACAGACTGCTTCAAACATAGGGCCCCCACGTGTGTAAATACTAGAAATACTGTGAGCAATCAGTGTCCCGTGTTCTGTTTGTGCCGTTGCGGTAGCATCTTTACATCATGGGTGACACTGAGAAACCCAGAACTGGGCAAAGCCCTTGTCTCCACCAGTTAACTTGAGGAAGGACAGAATGACAGGCAGACCCTTTTTCATCTCTTCCCAGCCGTGTTTGGCCAGCGCTTGGATGAGACGGTGGCCTACGAACAGAAGTTTGGCCCCCATCTGGTACCCATCCTGGTGGAGAAGTGTGCAGAGTTCATCCTGGAGCACGGTGTCAATGAAGAAGGCATCTTCCGCCTGCCTGGGCAGGACAACCTGGTCAAGCAGCTGAGAGATGCTTTTGATGCCGGAGAGCGGCCCTCTTTTGACAGGTATGCCATTCTCACCTTCAGAATCCGGCTCACCCTTGCCTCTGCCCGGCTCTCCTGAGAGGACCTCGCCGTTCTAGTCGAGCCATGGGAATGGTGGGGATATTTCCAAGAACCCTGGCTCATGACCAGCAGAGTCTTTGTTTGATCATGATTCAGAATTTGAGCCCTAGAGCAGTTAAGGGAGTAAGCAGATATTCACGAGAAAGGTTGTGAACCAAAGCTAACATCTTATGGGTAGAGTTAGGTGATCTTTAGGGTGTAGCAGAAGGAAATGTGTGGAGTTGGGAGAAGGCTGAAACCGAGCTTGCTTCAGGTCTGGCCTCCAGGCAGATGAGAAACGTGGAAGAGCTGAGGTGACTAAGTACATGGCGAGAGGGAGAATGCACACGTTGTATCCAAGGGCACGAGTGGTCCCCTTCAGCTTCTCCAAAGGAGGCAGAAACCAGATTTCTCAGAAGCTCGCGAGCCTCAGCACTGTGTGATTGATTCTGAGCTTTCTGGAGGGAGTACACTATGGCAGGAGCCCGGTGGTTTCCCAAGTCTCCTCTGTGGAGATTGCTCTTACCTACTCGGGGCATGTCAGATACAGTGTTATTTCTTCCTACTATCCCTCTCCTTCTGCCCCCGCCAGCACCTGGCAAGGGTTTCTCTTTTTGCCATGCCCAGCCACTAACCCCCAATACTGTGCGGCCCATGTCTAAGGTGCAATGTCCTTCTGCCATAAGATTGATTATGCTTTCTGAACCATTAGCCTATGAACTAAGACACAGTAAGAGGCATTTGAACTCTCTCTAGTCTTCCCCCAGGCTTATTTAGGACAGGGGTATAAGGCTGATCCTGGGAAAATTGTGAAGACTCTAGGGTCAGGCTTGTGTGGGTCATCTCGTTGCGTCTCTTCCTCATTCCACATCCTGAGCCCAAATCTGTCAGCTTCTCCGAAGCCTCTCAGAGGTCTGTCCGTTTCTCTCCATGTCCACAGCCACAATCTGTGACTGGACCAGCCTACAACCACCTTTCTTCTCCTTACCACTGCAAAGCTTAAATTACCAAGGGAGCTATATATGAGCATACCAGGGTAGTGGCAAACCTATGGCATGCATGCCACAGTGGGCTATTCGTGTCATTAAAAGCTCTACAGGTTTTGCGCTGCACTGTGGTCTGCTAGGGAAGCAATGTGTGGAGTTGTTCCTGGAACTATAGCAGGTTGTGGGCATCAATGTTAGGGAACTTTCGGCAGCACAATAAATTGAATTTCATGTTCGCATACTTACTGCTTTAGACTCACTGCCTTTATATTTCAGTTTTCTTTTCAACTTTTTCAGTAGCTTGGAGTTGATCAAAACATACAGGTGGACTGTCAGTAAGACAACACCAACGTTAAGCCAAAAGGAAAGAAGTCGTTGGTGAGATTTGCCATATAACTGCCATTAAGTCGGCATGAGTGGTGGTGCCAGGTCTTTGATTCCTCTAAAATTCTTGGGGGTAGAGGCAGAAAAGTTGCCGCTTCTTGTCTTGACAGCTCTACTTTTAGAGCTGAGAGTTTGAGTTGACACAGCCTCAAGAAGGAAGGGTCACCCAGGTTCTTCCAGTTGTCACCGGGCTGCCTTGTGTGTCTGTGATGAGAGGACAAGTCAGATCTGGGAAGGAGGGCTCAAGGCTTCTTCTAAGAGCATGTCCTAGATTAAGAGAATTTGTTTTCCACCTGTAGATTTTGGGTTTAGTATCCTTTCACTGTGGATATAGCTGTGGAGTCCACAGAGTTCATCTCAACGTCCATCTTTTCTGTTCTTTGCCCTTGGGCTGTGCTGTGAAGGCCTAATAAAACACTGAATGGCAGTTTTAAAGTCACTTTCATGCACATTTTCTAATTTAACCCCTGGATAAACCTGGAGAACAAACAGGCTATTACAATTCTACAGGTGCTGAAGCAGCCTGAGAGGCTGACTGAGGGGCAGGCAGCTTGTTCCAGGGCTGCTCCAAACTCCTCCCACCCTCCCTCGCCCAGTCCTCCTGGTCTGTCCCAGCCCCAGGCCCCACACAGGTCTCCAGGCCCCACACAGGTCTCCAGGCCTCACTGCACACCTATAGCTCAGGTAAGGCAGGCTGATTTCTTCCTTTCCTGCTCCATGGCAGACTCACTCCCAGGACTGGTCACTTTCCCTTCTGAGGTCTCTTACCAGTTTTGCTGATCTCTCTTCAGTGAGCTTCACGGCACTTTACTGTAGTTGCAGCTTCTTTGCCCCCACTTTCTAGACATGTAGGAGTGGCAGAGGGGCATCAGGAGGGAAAGGAGCCCCATGCTAGTATCTAGCACATCAGGCTAGTCAGTGTTCCCCACATCCTCCACACTGGCCTTATGCCCATTTCCACTGCCTACTCCTGCCTTTCTCACTAGAGGAGGAAGCGGAAGGGCTTGTTGGTGAGCCTCTAGCACAGGTGTATCTTGTTCTTATTAAACACAGAAATGTACATTTTTAATTTCCTTTCCACCAGCCTGGATATTGCCTGATGGCAAAGTTAATATATTTTGCAATCTCTATTTCTTGGGAAGTAGACAAACAGACACGCTGTGTTATAAGCATCAGTGAGCAAGTCAAAGGCTGGAAAAACCATCAAGGATCTTGGGAATCTGGTGCACCAGCTGTTGAACTCAGAAGGTACCTGGATTCTAACCTGATTCTAGTCCTTGATTTAAAACACAAAATCATGTTCATGGCATTGGGTTGGAGAACAGCCAATGCGGGAAACACAATTAGAAACTTAGACCACATAAGAATAATATGATGATAAACAGCTAGTAAATATTTTTTCCCATGTTGTTGGTGGTCTTTTGGCAGTGTCAGTGACTTCTTTTGCTGTGCAAAGCTTTTCAGGAGGATGAGACCCATTTGTTGATTCTTTCTGCTAGTTCTTGTGCTATAGAGGCTTTATTCATAAAGTATCTGCCTAAGCCAGTGTCTCCAAGAGTTTTACCTAATCTGTTTTCCAGCAGGCTTATTGTTTCTCTTTTAATGTTTAAGTCTTGTATCCATTGTGAGTTTAGTTTTGTGCATGGTGAAAGAGATAGGTCTAGCTTTAGCTTTTGGCAAGTTGAAGCCCAATTTTTCCAGCACCATTTGTTAAAGAGGCTGTCTTTCTTCCATTGAGGATGTTTGGCTCCTTTGTTAAAGATAAGGTGGCTTAGAGTATCCGGGGTTGTTTCTGCATCTTCTAATCTATTCCACTGGTCCTTGGGTCTATTACTTTGTCAGTACCATGCAGTTTTTATCACAGTGGCTTTATAGTAGAGTTTTAAATTGGGGATTGTAATACCCCTGCCATGTCGTGGTTGCTTAGAATTGCTTTTGCTATTCTAGGTTTCTTGTGGTTCCAGATGAATTTTTGTATTATTTTCTCTAGCTCTGTGAAGTATACCATTGGGATTTCAACTGGAATTACATTGAATCTGTATAGTAGTTGTGGAAGTATAGCCATTTTGATGATGTTGGTTCTCCCTACCCAGGAACAAGGGATATCTTTCCACTTTCTGATTTCCTTTTCTATCTTGTTTTTCAGAATCCTATAGTTTTCAGAGTAGAGGTCTTTCATTTCCTTTGTTAGGTTGATTCCTAGGTATTTCATTTTTCTGGTTGTTCCTGTGAAAGGGATTGACTCCCCGATTTCTCTTTCAGTGAGTCTGTTGTTTGTATAGACAAAGGCTGTTGATTTTTGAGCATTAACCCTGTATCCAGCAACACTACCAAATCTGGTAATTAAGCCTAAATATTTACTAGCTGTTTATCAGACAAAGGGCTATTATCTACAATATATAAAGAACTTAAACAGATCAGACTCCCCAAGTTTAAAGACCCAATTCAAAAATGGGCATCTGAAATGAACAGACACTTCTCAGAGGCAGAAGTTAAAACAGCTAAGAAACATATGAAGAAATGTTCAACATCACTGGTCATTTGAGAGATGCAAATGAAAACAACACTGAGATTTCATCTCACTCCACAACGAATGGCTGCTATTACAAAATCAACCAACAATAAATGCTGGTGAGGCTGTGGGGAGAAAGGAACCCTTCTCTACTGTTGGTGGGATTGCAGACTTGTGCAACCATTGTGGAGATCTGTGTGGAGATTTCTCAGAAAACTAGGACTAGGGGTCCCATTTGACCCTGTCATCCCCCTGCTAGGAATATACCCAAAAGAACTTAGAAAA
>PVIC010034497.1:0-19601 GCA_004025085.1 Thryonomys swinderianus
AAAAAAAAAAAAAAAAAAAAAAAAAAAAAAAAAAAAAAAAAAAAAAAAAAAAAAAAAAAAAAAAAAAAAAAAAAAAAAAAAAAAAAAAAAAAAAAAAAAAAAAAAAAAAAAAAAAAAAAAAAAAAAAAAAAAAAAAAAAAAAAAAAAAAAAAAAAAAAAAAAAAAAAAAAGCTCAACTCATGACAATAGAAAAGAAAGAGAAATTGAAATTCATCAAAACTTACCACTTTAAAATATGAAAGAAATCATCAAAAAACAGGGCAAGAATCAAACTTGAATAAATGTAAGTCAGGATGAGTAAGGATTTGTTACAATTTATGAAATATTTCAACTCAGTAATAATAAAAAAACCCATTAATTCATGTTAAACAGTGAGTAAAATATTTGAATACATATTTAAGCCATAAAGATAAATGTATGTTAGTGAACACATGAAATATTGCAAACATAATTAATTAAGGACACAAAAATTAAAATAATAATGGTACACCACTTCACACCCACTCACAATGATTATTTTCAGAATACACAATGCTCAATATCAAATATGTAAAGAAACAATGACTTTCATGTTACTTAAGGAAGTGTGTCAGTGTTTAGCCTCTTTTACAGAGATCCATTCCATCTCTAGGTGTCTAAGAAACACAGCGGAAGACTTATAGGGGAATATTTACATTTATGGCAACATTACTGAAATAGCTACAAGTTGGAAACCCTTACGAGGTGAGTAAACTAAAAAATGTGGGATATCCTCATAGGAACGGAATCATAGTCAGTACATTTAAATGACAAGTTTTTGATAAAAGGCCAGTCCTAAATAGGCCTCAAAACCATTACACTAAATGAACAAAGGGAGACAAAAGATGACACATTTTGTATGTTCCTCTGTACATGAAAAGGTCAGTGAAGTTGTGACGTAAATCTCGTACACTGGAAGTGAGTTAGTTGTAACTTTGAGCTGGCTTTGTAGAAAGTGATTATGGCTAATGGGGAGGAGGTACGGATAAGAGACTGGGACATTCAAAACTAGACTGTGGTAATGCATACACAACTCTGAACTCATTCCAAAGCAAAATTCACGCACAGAGAGGACTCTTTCTGTGGGTGGTCCTTGAGGGGTTTTCCCAAACTCTCCCTCCCTAAATACAATTTTATCATTTTATCTTTTGTGAAGTTGGTTATTACTGTGTTTTCTTTATGTTAATAATGAGTAAAGAATCCAATCTCAGCATCCATGAGTATACTCAAGTCGTTTCGCTATAAAACAAGAATGGTATTTTAAAATATTTGAATATTAGTGCATAAAGTAATATATGGCTTAGAGTGCTCAGGAGAGCATTTGGGTAACCAAACCAAGTGGGGTTTAGGAGAATACGTGGATATGGTCATCACAGATTGCTAGCTACCCTAAAAATAGGGACTTTCCCCCCTCCTCAATCCAGAGGATGAAACCTAGGGCATTCTCATTGAGACCCATCCCCAGCCCTTTTCTATTTCTCTTATTTTGAGACAAGATCTCACCAACTGACTGTCATGCAGGCTGGGCTTCAACTTGAGCCCCAGAGTGCTGGCATTCAGGGATGTATCTCCACATCTGGTTTAACACAGGCATCATTAAAAAGTCAAAGAAAAAAATGTCCATGTGTGTTCGGAGAACTCAGCACAATTTCCAATAAGGAGGCTCAAAAAGAAAAGTAGTGAACCTTGGATAAGTAAACTGAGGTCTAAAATCCACTCGCACGCAGAGCACCGTACATTTCAAGAGAATTTCTTCAGCACATAGAAGAATCTCATTACCCTAGAATCTGACTTATCTTACATTAAAGAGTTTGCATTTGAAGGTATGTTATTATGATTTCTAAGTGCAATGAAGCTGTTTTTTTAAAAATGACATTTTAGATTCTGTTTTTTTATTTCCACAAAACCTTAGATTCGTGTGTGAGTGAGGAAACAGACACAAGCCAATGTTTTCACATAGATTCATCTTAGCGTTTCTGTTACTTAGCTTTCCCATAACTGGGAAAAATACCTTGCACCTTCAGCTTAAAGAGGTTTGTCTCCTTCTTTCACAGGTTTGGGTCCATAGTTGGTTGTCACTAAGGCAGAACATCATGGAAAAGTGTGTGGCAGGAGAAGCTGCTTAGTTTATAGCACTGGTGAGCAGAGCAGGAGAGGAAAGGACATAACACAAAAGTAGCTTCAAGCCAGGCCACGATGACCCACCCAGACAGAAACATAGTGTGTTTTCCTGATCTCTTGGTCCAATTAATTTAGAAACTCAGCTTGCCTGTCATATCTCATTCCTTGTCTGCTTGACACCTGAATACATCTCCTTAAAGTATATCAAATTTCCAAGTAAATACAGAGCCATCATTTGCTTATCATATACAGCCATATACAATGTGTCAGTGTCTTTCCCATAATCTCGTGTGCCTGCTTTTCTCAAAACTGTAATTCAAAGTGTTTTATGAGGCTCAAGGCAAACTCTTAGCTATGAACCTCTATACAATTCAAAAATCAAGGTAAATATTCCCAAAATACATCAGTTCAAGGTAAGCATTCCCATTCCAAAAGGCAGAAACAGGGAGATATAGCGAAGAATAGGATCCAAAGCAAGACAAAGAGCTGAGCAAGTTTTAAGTACTGCAGCTCAGTATCCAGCATCTAGCCCATATGGTAACAGGATGTGAATTCTGAAGGGCTCGGACAGTCCCCTGACTATGGCCTGTCTGGTCACAGCCCAGCCCCTCTCCTCTGGGCTGGCTGTGTTCCCAGCCTCTCTGACTTCCTGGGTTATCCACTGGATCTGCAGCTTCCTTCTCACACCTCCAGCACCCACACCCCAGGGTTGTGTTGCCTGGCCTTCTGGGCCTTTCATCGAAATCTAACAGAAACTTCCATGACCCAAACACTCACACTCTTTATAACTGAACAGTGACGATCAAGTGGACAGCACCAAAGTCTGATGCCAAATAGTAGTTCAAATCCCTTGGACCAGGATCCCAACAGCCTCCACGTACCTTGTAACCTAACCCTAGATGGCTGTGCACAGTGAAATGAAACCTAGAGAGTCAATTCCTGAGGGAATTTTCTCAAGCAAGGGGTTTAAGGGTACTCTTCCTAAATGAAAGATTCTTTTTTTTGTTTTTGTTTTTTGGGGTTTTTTTTTGCTTTTTGGAGATAGGGTCTCACTTTGTAGTTCAGACTGGCCCTGAGCTCACTATGGTGCCCAGGCAAGCCGCCGCGAACTCAGCAATCCTCCTGTCTCCGCCTCCCGAGTGCTGGGATTACAGGCGTGAGCCACCACGTCCGCCATTGTGGTATACGGTGTTGATTGTTGGTGGGCGTGTCTCCACACCCAGCATTATATGTGGTTACCGGGGATCGAACTCAGGACCTTGCGCTTGCGAAGCAGGCGCCGGAACCACTGAGCTAACCTTCCGGCCCATGAGAGATTCTTTTTACCCTTCAACTCATGGCAGGTGAGGTCTTGCTAATTCCTGAGATACCCTCAAGCCATCTGTCTTCTTTTTTCAGTTCAAAACTCTTGGTTTCTTTTTGATCGTGCTAATCTCCTCAAGAGTGGCATCTGTTTTGGGCCTGAGTGTACTTGTGATTATTTTCAGGCCAAAGTTTAAGTTTTCAATCTTTGCTCTGCCCTTTTTCATCTCAATTCTCAAAATGTTTAGGCTGAAAGCAGCCTCTACCATCCAGGCCAGAACCCGAAAATATATCTGCCTTGATGTTTTCTCTGCCAGACCAAGTAGGCCCCTACCCTTATCTCAATCCTCTCTGTAAAGTTTTAAGATGTTGGAAAAATGTAAACGTTAATTTCCAAAATGTAATATCTATGATTTCTTATTAAATTCCCAGTAAAATCATGTTGTGGTTTGTGTTTAGATGTCCCCCAAAGCTCCATAAAGTTGAAATGGGGCTTTCTTTTTCAGAAGTGGCTGAATCTAGAATGTGTGAGACTGAGATTAAGGGTGTATCAGAGAAGAAGTGGCTGGGAGGCAGATACAGTCTCAAGGCCAGAACTCAGTCACTTGCTCAGCCAAAGCACAGATCTGTGTTTTACTAATTCTCTATATGGCTCTCAACTCGAGTTGACAATCTAGATTAACTATCACAGCATGTGCTAAAAAGCTAATATATAATTAGTTTCAATTTGGCCATTCATAAAATTTGCTATAGAACTCCCTTAATTAAGTCACTTAAAACTGAATATTGTGTGCATGTTAGAAAAGAACCAATGATCAGAAGCCCAGGATCTCTGTTCATGTAATGATGTAAAAATAAATTTCTTTCTTCTGAACATGTTTTGAAAAGGAGATGAAAATATAAGCTGTAGGTCACCTGAGTATAAAATAGCTGTCAAAAATTATGCCTCCCATGCCAATAATAGATCTTTGCATTTTCACAGATTTTATTTTCTTCCCTAAATTTGTGACGACTATGAAACCTCAGCCATGAACCAAGGCATTTTTCCCTATTCCTATAAATGATAGGTAGTGTGAGGTTTTTTTTTATTGTCCAGGAAATGCCACCAAGAATGTATGTTACCACTATCTACTCAACGTATCTTTTCATTCTAGACTTGAAATAATTGGAATTTCCTTTACCTCTTCATTGTTTCTTTCATCAGACCTTCAATGTGTTAGATTCCAAGGACAGAGGAAAAATGCTACTGTGCTTAGTGATTGTTATCATTTATGATGAGAGATGATCATTGATTACAGACTATCACTTCAAATATTGCACCCTTAAGGCTGGAGATTCAGCTCAGTGGTTCCAGCGCCTGCATGGCAAGCATGAGGTCCTGAGTTCGATCTCTGGTAACCACATACAATGCTGGGCGTGGTGACTCCTGCCCACCAGCAATCAGTACCACATACCACAGTGCTGGGCGTGGTGGTTCAAACCTGTAATCCCAGCACTCAGGAGGCAGAGGCAGGAGGATTGCTGAGTTCGAGGCCTGCCTGGGCTACATAGTGAGCTCAGGGCCAGCCTGAACTACAAAGCGAGACCCTGTCTCAAAAAAAAAAAATTGCACCCTTAAATATAGGTAATTATTCTGATGTTGACTCTTTAATTAGTGCATTTGTAACTCTCTGCTAAATCAAAATTATATGCTTTGCCATACTTATTTTTTTCTCTTCTAAGAGGACCCTAAGCTATATGTATTTTATCACATGTTTATGAATTTTATCTTAGTTCAGGTAGTGAGAAAAATAAGTATATGATTTTAGTGAACTGAGTCCATTTATTGAACAGTGCGAACAGTGCGAACAGTGTACAGGTTTGAATTAATACAAGAGACGCTGTTAGGGGTGATTTCGTCAGGTTGAAATCTGTCAACTTTATTGGAACTTGGGCCTCGCTAGTCTCACTGACAAACTTCAGTGCACATGGCTTAATGCAAAAAATACCGAGGGTGGGATAAATACAGAAATATGATCTGAAAATCATGTCTCTTCTAATTATTCTTTATTGCACTAATTTGGCTGTCCCTGCAAACAGGATCCCTGTCAGTTTTAGGAAATTTCCTGACAAGAAGCACTTTCAACATAGATTACTAAAGCAGATATAACTACTGGGTCTTCTAATGATCTTCAGTGAATGCATAGGAAGAGTACTGTATTGTCCTGTAGGACTTTTAGCAGTGAGTTAAAATATACATTTTTAATGATCTCTGCCTAGGAAGTTACTTGTAAAGACCCACTGAGTCTTAAAATAAACTTGCTTCTTCATGTGTAGAAATCCTAGTAGTTAAATGTATCAGTATAACCATGGAGATGGCAGACAAATTGAAAACATAAAAGTCAAAATACAGAGCGGGCATAGCGCTTCTATTTAACTGATGGCACACAGAAGAAATAATGTCAAACTATCACAGAGAATCATCAGAATTTATTCACTTCTCTTGGAAGAATTTTGCGAACATCTTTACCCACAAGAAAAAAACTGAATTTAATTTATTAGCAGCTAGCATATCATCTCAAAACGAAGCTCACTGCGACCTGAAATGGGCTCTGTGAGGGGCTAATGAGCGGACCCCTGCCCGATATTGAGGACTAACCAGGCATGAACGCGTTTAGGGAGGACCCATTGACAGGCGTGTAGGCTCACACAGGCTTCGGTGAAACACGATACGTGAACATATTTGTCTAATTGTGCATCAGGTTTTTTGAACAAATTCCCACCAAAACACTTAATTATCTACAGAGTTGATGCATCCGTTTCAGAATCCGTAGGAAGCTTTTTGGTTTGCTGTCACCATATATAATGGATTAAATGAAGTTTTATTAGGCTTTGTTGCCAGTTTTCCCGTTTTAATTGCTATAGCATCCTGCAGCCAATGCCGGATCACTGGATAGAGTAACAGCGATTGAAAGGGACCAGCGCAGAGCCTGATTATCCCGTGCCTTCGGGAAAGAGAAATCAAGTACTTAATATAATTGAAAATCTGGAATGTGAAAAGCAGGAAGGCTTTTTACACTTAAATTAGGGAATTACAAACCAATTACTATTTACATTTTTCCTTTTAAAGTTTCAAAACTTTAAACTTTTGAAAACATTCAAAACATAGGGCATATCAACTCTGAGCATATGAAATGAATGTTTCATTTTATAATTAATACATAAATTGCAGATTATCTAGCCCTGCTGTGTGAGGAAAGGGAAATTAGAACAAATATTTCTTGCATGGTTTTGTTCTTTCTAAAAGAAATACGGATTAGTTTGTGAAGTTCTTCTGCGACTCTGAGGGCACCGTGTGTCTTGTTTGCTGGTAGGGCATGTTGTGAGGAAGCCTTCCTCCCGCTATCTTTAGTAGGCATCATGTTCAGGTCTTTTAAAATTTACTTAATATTTTACATTCCTAGAACAGCCAAAAGAACACAGAAAAATTATTATTTTAAATGACGTAGTTAAATATAAACCCTGTGTGCTACTGAAAAGAAAGTACGTCAGGTGGTCTTGACTATTGTCCGTAGCAATAGACACGTTCATCACCCAGCATATAATACCGTACCAAACTAGCCTTGTAGGCTAGTCTCACCTTAGATAAAGAGCTTGCTTTTCTTCAGCAAATCTAATGCTTCTTTGAAAATTTTAGGAAACTTTTTTAGGATAAGGAAATGGTCAAAATAGAGCAGGTTAACATGACCCCGGTGGAATTTAAAATGATGTATGAACAAAAACAATGACAAGCATCTTAAAATAAGAAACGGAATGTCCACTGAATCACAGATGATATGTAACCCATGTTACAGAGGAGACGGCAAGTCTAAATGCAGCTACTGATGCTAAAATTCCACGTTGCCAAATGAAAACTGGACTGACTTGAGAGAGCTGTTCTTCCCAGGAGTCAGGAGACAGAAGACAGGCAATTCCCATCACACCACCAAGATTTTACATACATCCTTATTTTTAAAAAACAGAGAAATGAACCCTCCATTATTCCATCCTCTTCCTACTTTCCTGTCTTCATAGGGAACGGGGTGGTTCAGGGGTGTTTTCTAACTGTTCTTCCTGCCATCTAAAAATCTCCATTATTCTCTTTAGGTCATGAGAGCAACTTTTTAACTCATAGACTGAATGCTCCCCACATCTTGAATCATTAATAAACTGACAATTAAATCTTGGAAACTGAATGTTTTTTTTTTTAATACTGATGGTCATAGTTTTAAAAAAATAAGAAAATGATAGTGTGTGAAATATGAGACCCCTAAATAATAATGTTTATTGTTTCAGATATATATAATGAAGAAATACTAAAAACAGTTCAGAGTCAAACTTCAAAAGATATTTAGAAAGAACCGACAATTAATTTACTTCTGAATGCTTACTTTTGATATTTTAATTAGCCCATTTCCTTTCTCTAAGTTTGGAAAGTTCTATTAGCCTTTGTTTAATCCTGGAGACTGCCATCACCATTTCCCATCTACTAAGTGATCAGTCTGAGGCATTCTTCATTTGTTACAGTGTTTCCATTCTTCTAAAATTTTGATTCATACATTTAAAATTCTTTGTAGCCGGAGATTTAGCTCAGTGGTTCCAGTGTCTGCCTAGCAACTGCAAGGTCCCTGGTTCAATCCCAGTAACCACATACAACAATACCGGGTATGATGACTCACACCCACTAGCAATCAGTACTACACACCACAGTGTCAGCTGTGGTGGCTCACGCCTGTCATCCTAGCACTCTGGAGGCACAGGCAGGAGGATTGCTCAGTTCAAGGCTTGCCTGGGCTCCATAGTGAGCTCAGGGCCAGCCTGAAGTACAAATCGAGACCCTGTCTCAATAAATAAATAAACAAACAAATAAATAAAATTTTTTGTATCATGTCCTTATTTACAATAACCTTAAATTTCTGGTCTGATAATTAAAACATTCTTGTCCCATCTGACTCATTCTGATTCTGGTTCAATCTTCCCAAATCATGCTTTTCTTTTAATGTCTTAATTTTTTGTGTGTGAATTGCACACATGCTACGGTAGGTGAAAGAAACTGGTAAATAGGCCATTGATGGTGAGCATGGAGTTTGAGGGAAGGAGAAGCTAAGAACTTAAGCAAAGGAGTTCCATGCCCATGTGTCTGAAACCTTGTGCTATGGACTCCTGGGGTGCCCCTTGTGGCCACACAGCCCCCGGATGAACCACATGGCTGGAGGGATTGGCCGCTGAAGCCTCCAGTCAGCTGCTGGATACTCTCCTCCATGCAGCGCTCCCAAACGCCTGTGAGTCAAGTTCCCCTAAAATAGTTTTTCCCTAGGGCAGACCTTATTAATAAGAATCAAATGTAATGGTATACTTCAAAGTTGGTATTTTTTTCCCTACTCCACCAGTATCTTGAGATTGTTTTTCTCTCTCAGTCACTTTGAAGATGTGATAGAGCTTAAAGAAGCAAAATTCACAGATGTCCGAGGGTACCTTTAGCTTTCTGTTACTAGAGCATAATAGCTGACACTTGATCTTAGCCAAAAGGCCGAGAAGCGATCATAATAGCTGACATAATGAATCTATCAAGAGAAAAGCATGTTGTGGTCAGTTGTGGAAGTTTTGTTCAGGGATCCAGTGACCTATTCTTTACGTCCATCATGGCGCTAGTACACGGTGGGGCAAAGTCCCTGGCCCAATGGCCAAAGTTCTTCGTCTCCGGAGAGGACACCCCGCACCTCCGACGATGACCTAAGGACATCCTCTAGATCACCTCCCTCCGGAGCGTGCCCTGGGAAACAAGCCTTTAACGCCTGAGCTTTCTAGGGAGGGTCTTGAGAATGGAATAATCGCAGATCCGTGGAGGTTTCCGTTCTCAGACTTCTTCACAGCATGTCGCTCAACCATGGTCCGTTTCTCCTGTTCTGGGGCTGAGATTCCTGGCTGCGTATTTCTGCCCCTCTCATCTGTGATCTTAGGGACTTCCTTCTCTTTCCCCACAACCTTGAGGCAAAGTATCAATGTACTCCTACGTGTCTGTTTCTTCACTGAAGAGCATCTGATTTTGTGATTCTCCAGAAGGGGGCTGTCGACACTGTGCACCATGCCTGTGTTGGCCTGTACAGCGTGAGTAAGTCAGGACTGAGGGACGCAGCCCAGGTGCCCCCCCCCCCCCAGTGACAGCGGACTTACATTTGCACTGTTCTTACCTGTTAGCCTTTGGTGATGTATTTGTGGACTTTTCACTCTAGTGGGCTGTGCGGCCCGTCATCATTACAGTTTGTAGCTCTCTAAAGAAGTCGAGTGACGTTATGTTCCTTTATGTGTCTCTGAACTATATGTATATGTTTGGCCAAATGTTTTTTTTTCCACTTTTCCAATGGTTTGTTTTGCATTATGAAGTTGTAAGAGTTCTTTGCAAATTCTGAATACCTCTCTTATATTGAGAATATATTATCTATGCTTTTTTTTTCTTAATCTGTTGCTGCTTGTTTCATCTTCCAGTGGTATGTTTTGAAGTGCCAAAGTTTTCAGTTCTACTAAGGTCCACTCCTCATTTTTGAATTCCCTTTTTACCCAGCTAGGAAATCTCTTAGTCAATCTATTATGTCTGTAAGATGCTATCTTAATAACTGAAGTTTTGCGCTAAGTTGTGGAAGTACATAGTAAGGGTCTTCTAGCTTCTTTTTCATTTTGAAAATTATGATTTTTTCCATTTCTTTCAAATTTTGAGCATCAGAAATGATCCTCCCTTTATGAAAAGAAGGTGCGATAATTTTGACAGGAGTTTTGTTAAATCTCTGCATCAGTTTGGGCAGAGCTGTTATTAAAATATAAACAGAGGCTCCCCACACAAGAACAGGGGTGCCAGATTATGGATGTCACACTTTTTTGTTAAGTGCGCTAATACTTTTTAGTTTTATGCAACTCTAAGTGGAATCATATACCTAACTTTAACGCTGAAGTGGACATTGCTTGTATATAGAACTACAATTAATTTTTGTATACAAATCTTATTTCCAGGCTTCTCAGATAAGTGGAGTCATAAATCACTTTGGTGTTTCCAGGTTAGGGATATTATGAATAAAACTTCTATAAACATTCTTCTACATGCTTTATGTGAACATAAATTTTATTTTTCTGGATAAATGCTCAGAAGTAGTACTGGTATATTGAAACGTGATTAAAGTTTAATTTGAGGGTTTTCAAACCCACAAATACTTCTCAGACTGGATGCAGTGCATTACGTTCTTACCAGCAGTATATTCGCTACCCAGCTTTTCAGCACCCCGTGCACAGTTGAAGGTCACTCTTCTTTGTTTTTAATTTTAACCTTCTGGTGGTTTGCAGCGATAACTCACCGTGGTTTTATGTTGCATTTCCCTGATGGCCAAGGGTGCTTCGCATCTTTCATTTGTATATTTGCCGTCTGCCTGATCTCTTTGAGAAAAGGTCATTATGTCTGTTACAGGTCTTCTAATTGGAATATTTGCTTTATTGGGTTTTACTGTTGAAAATGTAGGGTTATCTCCATATTCCAGGTATGAATCTTTAACCTGGCATGTATTCTGTAGATATTTCCCCCTATTCTTTAGCTTATCTTTGTATTTTTCAATTAGGCCTTTTTAAAATAAAGTTAAATTTGTAACTTTCAATCTATTTAATTGATCTCTTTTTTTCTAGTTTTTTATGTTGATGGATTCATTTTGCTAGCAATTTATTGAAGCGTTTGTGTTTCTATATATTGATCTATTTATATTTGTTTTGTGGGTTTTTTTTTGGTTTGGTATTGAGTTCATGGTATCTTTGTATGAAATGAATTAAGTGATTCTTTCTAGTCTTCTTTGTGATAGTTTGGGGAGTTTCATAAAATTTTCTTGACTCTTAGCAGTGAGGTCCTCAGCACAGTCTCAATTTTGGACAGTCTTCCCTTGCTCTCTTTACTTAATCTTTCATTTACCCCACTTCCTCTGTATCCTTTCCCTTTTGTCTCCGTGGCGATTGCAGAACAAGTTACTGGTATATTAACTTTTCATTTTTCGTAATGAAACACCCCCAAAAAGGAACTCTTCTTGTCACATCAGTGGCTCTAAGACCAGCTTTTCCAGGCTGGCAATCCCGGCCATGCAGTGCACGACTTTTAAGTGGCAAGAACTTTGGCTCACAGATTTACACAGTTTCCGTACCCTGGAAAGAGCAGATTGGGAGGAGGCCAGATTAACAGCTATCCACCTTTCTACTCTAGACAGAACTCAGCACCTACTTTACAATTAAAGCCCTTAAGAGAGGTTAACATTCAGAGACCAAAAAAAAAAAAAAAAAAAAAAAAAGACTTTTGACACTTTTTGCTAACAGTTTTAGTGCTTTATGGATCTGTGCTTCTACAGAGGCTCCTGTCACACTATTCCAGAATTTCCACCAAATATATTGTCCTATTACTGACTTCTTGCAGGAAAAATAACCAAGTGAGAATTAACAATGTAGACTTACTAACCAACACTGAAAAATCAGTCATTCTTACAAGTTTTAGTTATTCTTGGTTTTGGCAACTGTTCTCTCAAACCATGTGAAACAAAAATAAATTGCAGGTGCAAAGGTAACTATGTCATGTAGAAAATTTATACACACTATCATAAGTAAAAATATCATGCTTATTAATGAGATCACTTTTTGTCCAATATCCCTGCTTTAACACAATCTCTTGTAATCATGAAAGATTTTAGGCCTCTCAAAGTACAGGGAGCCACATGTAAATATCTATAAATCATCAATATGTTTGAAACATTAAATGCCACCAGGCCTTTTGTTTCTGCAACTTAATAATCTTCTTAAAACAAGGTCCCCATCCCAATGATGTTTTTCTTACATTTTCTAGGAAACAAAAGGCTTTATTTTATTTTATTTTATTTTATTTTATTTTATTTTATTTTATTTTTACTGTTGAGTAGAACTAAACAGGAATGAGCTATGGGTACTGAGTTCTTTTTTTTTTTTAAAGATTAACAAAATGGATAATGAGACTTTAGCTAAAATTTCTAATCATCCACTGGTTTCTGACATAAAATCATGCACAGTCCTGATGGTGAGTTCCTGAAAAACCTGCTCAATTGACAGGCAACTGTGTTCGAGTCCACGTTTGCACATACTGAAAGTATCATTTGGGTGAGTTTTTGATTTATGAAGGCAGAACAGAACTTCAAATGAATAGCAAAAGTAAAATTCCTGGTACATTAGTCTCTATCTGTTTTTAATATTCCAGGAATTCATTTGAATATGATGCTTTTGTTCCGTAATCCCCAAAACTAACATTTGTATCAAAGTTACCTGATGATATAACTACAGGACCCTCTATAATGAAAATGACTTTTCATATTTTCATCTTTTCTCTGGGGAATTTTAAGAATTGCTGATTCAAGTGATGGTTTTAACTAGAAACACAAGCACTTGCTCATTCCAAGCTAATGAAAACCAAAACACAATTGCACTTTTCAGCATGGTGTTCTTTCAACATAATCTACAAAAATTTTTCCTATCATTTTAACAAAAAGCATTTCTCCCAGTCACTTTCATATCGTGGATATGGTTGGCAATAATGAAAATAATATGTTGATTTCACTCTTGTTTTTTCATATGTTTCTCTTTTTTTCTTCATGCAACCCAAGTTCTGATGAGTATCACATATGTCTAGATAATTCAACACTGGTCCCCTGGGGGCCGCTGACAGTGTTCACTCAAACACGGACAGCAACCTTCTCTCAGGGACTTCTTTTGAGTAGTCCATGGGAAAGGGCCAGACTTTCAAAGCATACTCCAAAAGTGTGGCTCCAACATGTGGCCCTGCCTGTAACCTCAGATGGACAGATTAGGGATAGTCCAAGTGGGACATAGCTCAATCACGAAACTGGAAACGTTAGAGGTCAGAAAGGAGAGACAAACAGGACCACAGCAGATATAGACCTGGTAGAAGAGAAATTATAACATGCAAAATCGGGGGGTATATATCGGGGGGAGGGCACCCTCTACTTTCTGTACTTCAGGAAGGGTGTGAACTTTTTGGTGATAATCCCAGGTAGAAACAACCATAGAAAATATATCCAGAAAGTTACACATGGATAATTTCCATATTAAGATCTTGCTCCCAGATTCCTGTTCTGCCTGTCAAACTCTCATATTTGTCACTGGGACTTTGGTCCTTGGATAGATGATCAGACCCATTTTGTATCCAATACCTGGTTTTTCACATCAAGTTCTTCTTTTCAAAGTTTAAATATGATTAACATGTAACAAGTATATACATTAAAGGGGAACAGTGAGATATTTCTACACTTAATTAAACTCTGGGTTCCTGGAATTTTTTCTTCCTTCATATTCCATTTCAAATGCTAGGTAGATGTTAAAACTGTCTAGTGGCTCTGGTAAAAATAATCCAATCTAGTCATTAATTCATTAATTTTCTTCCCCTCTGTAATCTATCCCAAAATGTCCATGGCTCTATATTTTAAATGCATCCAGTACCAACTTAATCTATTCACCTTCACTGTGGCAAAGTAAGTCACAATTTATTAACATGTTCCTTGCTTTCTACTCTGCCTATTATATTTTCAAAATATAATTTAAAAATTAAAGTATGGGGCCAGAGATTTAGCTCAGTGGATCCGGCACCTGCCTAGCAAGTGCAAGGTCCCTGGTTCGATCCCAGTAACCACATACAACACCAGGCATGGCGACTCACCAGCAATCACTACCACATACCACAGATGCTGGGCTTGGTGGCTCAAACCTGTAATCCCAGCACTTGGGAGGCAGAGGCAGGAGGTCTGCTGAGTTTGAGGCTTACCTGAGCTATACAGTGAGCTCTGGGCCAGCCTGAACTACAAAGTGAGACCATGTCTCAAAAAAAAAAAAAAAGTATGTTTATTTTTAAGTAGTACATAAAAACCTTAAAAGTTACACATATTAATGGGAATTCCTGAGATATTTTAATATGTGCACGCAGTATGTAAAGTTTAAATCAGACTAAATGAAGCACTAACGGCAAGCACCTGTCATTTCTTTATGAAAACATTCACACCTGCCCTATAACGTCTTGAACTGTGTGCCATCTAGCTGTTGTCTACAGTCACCCCTGTGCGCGAGGACCCGAGCGGCTGACTGCGTCTCAGCCTCGCTGATTAGCCTCTGCCCAGCCGTCTCCCGTCCTCTCTGCAGCCCCTGGTAACCGCGCTCCACTTCGGTTTCCGTAAGGCGCACACTTTCAAATCCCACTAAGAATGAGCCAAGACAATATCTAGGGACATGACTCCTCTGATCATGTGATTTTCATCTTCAGAGCTGTCCAAAGAGTCCCTCTGACTCGGGGAGTAGGAGCGAAGCAACTGATGTGACTCGCACGGAGCTCCCCTGGTGGTCCTCAGCCCTGGCCCTGGCGTCCGCTGCTCCTGTCTCTGCTCTCGCAAGGAGCCATGCTGGCTCCTCTCTTCGCTGGACACTGCAGCTCTGCTTTCGGGGTCACCACACACTGAAAGCTCCGGTGAGGGTCTGCTCCTCTGTCCAGATGGCTCCTGACTCACTTCCGCCTGTCCCTTGCCTGGCGCAGCGCTGCGGGCTGTGCGGTGCTTGCAGGAGAGGAGCTGCCTCCCCTCCACCCCGACTGGTCCATCATGTTTATTGTGGCCTCACAGAAACTGAATGTAAATGTCAGCCATGGTGAAGTGCATGGTTATTTTATGCATCACTAAGAAAGAAAATATATTGCTAATTAAAGCATGAAATAATAATTTCTTGCTGGGCATGGTGGCTCATGTCTGTAATCCCAGCACTCAGGAGGCAGAGACAGGAGGGTTGCTGAGTTCGAGGTTTGCCTGGGCTACACAGTGAGCTCAAGGCCAGCCTGAACTACAAAGTGAGACCCTGTCTCAAAATAATAATAATAATAATAATAATAATAATTTCTCTGCTTTGGATTTTTCTTTTAATCGTAGTAAAAGAGCTCTTTTAGATTTATTGAAGCATATTTGTCTCATGTATTACCTTTCTACATACAAAAACATGAAAAGGACAAATAAAATAAAATTGAATCATTCTCCTCAAACTTCTTCATATCAAGAAATTGTGAGAAAAAAATAATTCAGATCTGATACGCATATGTACTGGTTCTCTTGATGACTGTAATAATTATGTATCACAAACATGTTCCAATAAAAAAGGAAGCAGTATGAATAAATTAATAATTTTATAAAAAGAAATAGAAAGTTGTCTACAGTCCTGTTCCATGTCACCATATCCTGCAAACCATGCTGGTTGTCTTCTGTCTGTCCTTTTGGTTTTGACATGTTCTTTCTGCAGCCTGTAAGACAAGGGCAGTTGGAAGCTGGCCCCTTTTCCTATTAATCTAAGTAATAGAATGATTCCAAAAGTGATCATATATTTATTCACTAAATTAGGCATTGGCCTTGCCTTTTATTTTGGCCTGACATTGCCTTCCAATGAACTCCTAGGTCTATATTAACCCAATCATTGCTCCACGAGTCAAACTATATTTATGTTATTTTCATAAAAAGCACATTATAGCTTATTATTTTAGAAGAAAATATGAAATTCAACTTATTCTTCTACTGATGAATATCTAAAAACTATTAAATATATTTCCTATTTCTATCTGCTTGCTGCATTAAAATTTGATCTTAATGTCCTATCATAGAATAATTGTTAGAAGAGGTTTTTACCTGACAACCCAACAGGTGAGGCACCATACACAAAATTCACTCAACTCTGTAAAGTTTTGAAAATAATAATATATAATAACTATGATTCACCTTAGATATCACAAATGCCAACTTAGCCAGCAATGAATATAAGGTGTGGCATTCCTCACAGTGTCTAAGATTTTAAAACATGAAAGATTATGCATTTTCAAATTATTACAGCTTAATATTTGTTTTTTACTTGTGGCTCTCCTCCACCCTTGGAATGCAAGCTTATGATTGCTGGGCTTTTATGCATTATATATGTTCATATGCCTATGGATTCAACAGTAGAAGAGGCACAGTAATTCATTAAAAAATATTTATGCAAAGAAAGGAAGGAGGGAAAGGGGGGTTCAGTTTCCTCATTGGATTCCTACCAGCAACAGGGCGCCATGTTGGTTTTACCTTCGCTGGCTCCCTGACACTTACTGGTTTTGGATAGTCACGGAACAGCTTAATAGAATTCAACTGCAAACAAGGTCAAGGGGGAAATGCAGATTAAAGTACCTTTGAAAGGCAGACAAGGGAAGAAACTATTATTTTTAAGATGATAGGAACAGAAAGAGGTAAGAACTGAACTTACTTCTATTGTGCTGACTCATACTCAACCTCTCTCTCTCGCCCCAGTAACCCAGTTACATCCGGGTCACTCTCCTCACAGAAGGACGGCACCATTTAAGCCCTCATGTCAGAATGGAATGAAGACCTTTTATGGACTTGACTTGATCTATTTCCTTTGTCTTTTTGCATGGATTTCACATTCTCCCTAAATGATATTTTCCTGCCAAACTCAACTTTCATGCCTGTCTTTTAAAATAAGAGTACAGATCCCTTTGCAACCACACTTTGGGAAGTGACGCATAGAAACAACCCTGCACAGGAAGACGCGGGGCGGGGGAGGGGCCGCATCTGGACGGGCGCCCCCGACACGGGTTTATCTTCGTTTGTGCACGGGGGCTCCTGCAGAGGCCCAAACGCGGAACTACTTAACCTAGGGCAACCTAAGGGAGATAAAAAGGGTTTGGGGGCTATAAAATTTATGTGAACTTAACTGTATAAACCTGAGTTGAAAGAAAGGGGAGGAGGAAATCTTTTGAGAACATGATGAAGTTTTATTGTCCTCCACTGTGGGGCCTGTTTGAGTGCTCCTTTTATTCCACTACTTCTCTGAGGAGAAATGCAGAGCTGCTCTGTCGGTGAAGAGACCCCCCCAAACACAATGCAGAGTGTGAAAGAGGAAGCTGAGAGCTACAGTCCTGAGCTGAACTATTTCACCTTTTAAAGACCAGTTTATATTTTCTTCTTCCCGCCCTCCACGAGTGACACTCATGATGGTGAACTGTCAACTGGCTGGATTAAAAGGTGCCCAGCCGAGTAGTGAGGTAAACTGTAGCTGTACCCGTGAGGGGTTTCCAGGCATGACTGGCACAAAGCCTGGAGGGGAGCGCTAGGCCCACCCAACTGCGGGGGCACCGCCCTGCAGACCTGCACCACAGAGGGGGGAAAGAGGAAGGAAGAAGCTGGTCTGCTTTTGGGGAGCTTGGTTCAGTTTGAGCCACTCTTCCCTTGCTGCCATTAAAGTACCTCTGAAAGGCTGACAAGGGAAGAAACTATTATTTTTAAGATGATAGGAACAGAAGGAGGTAAGAACTGAATTTATTTCTGTTGTGCTGCCCCATACTCAACCTCTCTCTCGCCCCAGTAGCCCAGTTACATCCGGGTCACTTTCCTCACAGAAGGACGGCATCATTTAAGGCCTCATGTCAGACTGGAACGAAGACCTTTTATGGACTTGACTTGATGTAATGTGAGACCAGCTGCTCTGGCCTTTCAACACGGACCCACAGCGAGTCTCCGGAGGGCTCCAGGCCCTGGGCAGGAGACCATACTGTATCTTTGTCCCCTGAGTTCCACAGCTTCCCACTTCCTGGAAGGGCAGATACTGAGTCCCCTGGCTCTGTGGAGGGCAGGGGCCCCTGTGGGGCACGCTGGCTCTGACCTACAAGCCTCCTCTAGCAATTGCCCTTGTGGAACATACGTTATATGTGTATTTCCTACTGAGTCTGTGCCTCCAGAGAGCCTTCACCAGCAGATGTCGGCCACGTGATTGGCCAAGTGCCCCGGATTCCTCAGACTTCCCTGACACTGGGCAGAAAGAACACTTGTTGAAGAACGTCGACCAAAGTTCAGCACATCACACAAGCCAGTTAGATCATAACCTCATGTGGAATTTAAACTAAGGACAAAATGCAAAATGGAATAAAGTGGGTGTTATCACTAAATGGCAAAATCTGAGGCAAACACATCTATCTGCTGGTAGTGAATGCTGTTTTGCAAGAGGGCAGGGATCTTAATATAAATTTCTCTTTACCACTTATACAAATCTCTGACAGTAAAATAAAATGATAAAATAACTTTTGACAGTGATAAAACACTGTTCACTTATAGTACTGTTTTCCACCCAGGGTGTGTCGGTCAGAATTATTTATAGCGGACTCTGAAACCTGACCTCCTTCCATCAGACACTCAGGTGCAGCTCCACTCCCTGCCCGACGTCACCTAAGGGCTGGTGTAGTTCTCCATGGTCATCTGAGTCCGAAGTAATGAAAGGTTCCCCAAACAAATACCTCGAGCCCCACAGTGCAGGCGTCCAAGCAGCAGGGCGCAGCCTCCGCTGTCCCGCTCAGTCTGGCCAGTGACTCAGCTCGTCCCCTGTTCCACTTGTCCACTCGCCACTCACTCAGCAGCTGTGTGTTCATCGCAGCATCAGGCACTGCGTTGGATGCGCCCTGACTTGTCTTAGCTTGGCACCAAAGAGGAAGCTCAGTTAGCTTCGCAATTCCAATGTGCCACAAGGAGGCCACAGAACAATCCTGTTTAGTAAAAAGGTGAAAATTCTTGACATCAAAGAAAGAAAAATATTGTAACGATGTCCCCATGATCTACACTAAAAACGAGTCCCTTGCCCATGAAATTATGAAGAAGGAAAAAGAAGATTGTGCTAGTTTGTTGCTGGTTTCACTATCACATTTCAAACTGCAGGTTTCAGCCACAGTGCCCAGTAAGTGCTCAGGTGGGAAGGGCTTCCTGTCTGGGCATGAAGGACAAGAGTGGAAACGCCTTTCGATTTCAGGCAGCTAGCATCGCACCTGCACAGAGACAATAGCAAGGGGTCTCCTAAACCAGGACACAGCTAGCCATGTACTGCAATTAAGGCGTGGTCTACAGATCTAGGGCTAAATCTGGATGAAAAATGTAAAAATTGCTTGGGGTTTTTATATGTGTCTCAGTGTGAAAGCCTAGTGCTCAGTCTGAAATGAAGCAAGGAAGGAAAGGAAGGAAGGAAGCAAGCAAGGAAGGAAGGAGGGAGGGAGGGAGGGAAGGAAGGGAGGGAGGAAGGAAGGAAGGAAGCGA
>PVIC010034498.1:0-19554 GCA_004025085.1 Thryonomys swinderianus
TCCCTGGAAACTTTAATCATAAAGCAAACTTATAAATGATGACTTTTTAATTTAAACCCAAACCAGGAGAGTATTTGAAGAATATTTTCTTTTTGATATCACTGGGCAGCACCTATGGCAAGGAAAAAGGCTGCATCTCTATTTGTGGAGGTAGAGGCCCAAAGGGGCAGGTGTAAAAGAAAAAAAAATGAAGAGACAGAAGAAAAGTACAATAGGTAACCTTAAGATGCCACTGTGTTCTGTGGGATCATTTTAAGTCTGAGTCCAAAGAAATGAATATACTTGTATTATTCTCTGACATCTTTGTTTCTTCACACACCTGGAAACATATACTATTTTGGTTGCCTCCCTCTCCAGCAGGCACTTGTCCCTTGGGTCTATTATTGCTTACTTACTTTTCTAACATAAAGATCTTTAATTGTACTAAGTCCCCAGTGTAATTTTTGGCCAACAGTAAAGGATAAACCTGAATAACAGTACTTCGAGGATTCCAAGGAGGTCATCAAGTTTTACCTCACACTCATGGTGATATGTATCTTCTTAAGATGGGTACACACGTTTTTGTGGAAAACAAAATCTAATATCCCAATGTATCATAGCCTTTGTTATCTGGGAGTCCTGGATTTCCAACTTCACTTAGAGTCAATCACCTTTGAGTCCATGCTTACTTTAAGATCTCTAATGCCAGAGCCCTGTCTACCGTAGCACTGAAAACACTGCCTCGAAAATACTGTTTTTGCTAGTTTGTATAAAGCTCATCTTCCTCTTACAATGATCCTGTAATCTCAAAAGGAACGTTAATAGATACTTCCTCTAGTATAAAGTAATGAAGAATGTGGAAAGTTTTAACAGTGTTCCATAAATTATTTTGTGATTCAGACATTGTAGCTTCCCTTTGAGACCTGCTGGATTTGAGTCGAGAGGATGATCTAGAAGAAAAGTATAATGCAGGTACTGCTTGAGGAAAAGCAATCTAAGTTTCTCCAGTGCAGCGAATACTGTTTCTTCTGGCAGGGTCAGAAAAGTTTATCTCCCCCGCCCCCAGAGAAGACATATTAAAGCAAACCAGCTACACAACACTAGTCATGAAGTCACTCACAATTGCTAATAAAAAGCATCTGCTGTAATTCATAGTCTATTTTAACTAATTTTATATTTATCTCTGTGAAACATACAATGCCCTACATATATCCTATACCCCTTACAGCTGTACCTTGTAGGAATTCATGCTCTGTGTACAGAGCTTCCCATCTGAGCCCCCCTCTGCAACTATGAAAGATACCAACGCAAATAGCCTGGCATTTGACATGCTGTAGCACTTCTTTTCCTTTGTGTCTCCTTTATCAACACTCTTTCTATGTTGTCTTGCATAATTATTGTACTTCCTGTATTATTTATATACAATGAAAGAACTCATTTCATTTCATTTGCAATTGTCTCACTTCAGTGGTTAGCCTAGTGCCTTTATAAATATCAATTTTTCAATAATTTTGTTTTATTTATGAACTAAAATCACAAGTCCTTTAAGAGCAAGAAGGCTTATTATTTTAGTACAGTAATGAGGCTTTTAATGGTCTTATTGCTAAAATTATTTAGGAAAGAATTGAACATCTCTCTAAGCATTATTTTCTCAATCTGTATAATGCCCATATAATAATACTGGCAAAGAATCAAACATGAAGGTGCATAATGCAATTTTAAATAAGAAAGCAAACAAAGAAACATAAATACTTGAATATGCTCAGATTTATTTGTTAGCTGTCTTTTTTCCATTCTCGTTTTTTTTTTTGATTCTATAATGTACTGTTTAACAAACTTTAGTTTCAGTATTCTAAACGAGTTGATATCCCAAATTTTAATTCTATGGCCAATACTACCAGAGTCTTTTTCTGGATTCTGGAAATAAAACAACTGCATGTTGTTGTTAGAAAGGTAATAGAAGTGATGCGGTGAGTGAAGTGTTTATAACCACCTTCATTATGCTTTAAATGGATATAATTACAGATTGCATAGCCTGATTTATTATTATTATAACTAGGCTTTTCAACTGCAGGCCTGCAATCTATGAAATAAGACCAGTTGTCTACATGAAATGACACTCAACCTCTTCTCAGGTTGCTTAGCACATATTACTGGATTCCACAGTTTCTTTCTTTCTGGGTACTAAGTGCCATTATTCATTAATTCTATTTAACCAACTTGTTTATATTTCTTATGTTTTGCATAGTTCCTAATACAATACACAAGTGATTATTTTATTCTTTCCAAACTTCCTTCCCTTCCTTTCTTCTTAAACTACTTCTATGAGGATCATGAAGGCACGCACATAAAATTTCATTTAGTTTTGTATTTCAGTAGTTAAGTGACAGTTCAGACAGCACTCTGATTTCCTGTATAAAGGGAAATATGTAAATTTTGAGCCACTGCTCTGTGGCCCATAGATTTAGGTGAAACGACCTCTCTTTTATGAAGTTGTACATACCGAGTGAAAAACAGGAATCTTCTCACCTGTTCTTAATTTGAAAACTAATGGCATTTATACTGACACTTTCAAAAGCCCAGAAGTTTCATCTTCCTCATGTCTGTCTTCTGTGTGGTACACAGATGCTGCCCCCATGATTTCTCCAGATAACAGAGTTTTTAAAAACTATCAGTATGACTTTGAGTAAATACACTGATCATTAACTCTCTTGACCATCCCATACATGCACTTGAGATCATGTTTTAAAATGCTGAACTAGGAAAAAACTCTTTTTGTTATTACAGGGCTAAGATATGGACTCTTCTATCATCTTTAGATATTATCTGAATCCAAAGATTGATTACACTATTTGATGCTAGAGTTGTTAATTTTTGTGGATTACACTGTGTTGTTTGTACTTGCCCTAAAACTGCTTAAATATAAACATATATTAATATATACTATATTAAATATAGTAAGGTTTAATATAAACATTAGTCTTGATTAATGATCTCAAGAGTTCCCGGTCCAAGAGATTTTCACCAAAAACCAAAGCCTCAAACCATGAGTGAAAACTGATATGTAACAACACAACAGGAGAGAAAAGTGAAAATAGGAAAATGCGAGTCCATCATATTAAGAATTTCTATGCAGCCAAAATCCAAAACTCAAAGTAACAGCCTAAAGAGTGAGAGAAAATATTTGCAAACCATTTAAGGGATTGATATCAAAATTGTTGAGTCTATTACAACAAAGTAGCAAAAAAAAAAAAAGAAAGAAAAGAAAAGCAAGAAAAAAATCTCTGATAATTACTCACTTAAGGAATGGACAACGGGGTTACACGGACCTTCCTCCAGAGAAGACAGAAGACGATGACTCAGGGAAAGAGTGATCAGCAGGACTAATCATCCAACATACACAAATCTGTATGGCAATGAGATGTAACCTCACACTTGCTAATGAAAATATAATAACATAGTCACTATGAAAAATGCTATTCCGTTTCCTAAAACATTACAATGCAACTCTACCATAATCTATCATTCTTAGCTGGAACCATCAAAATAATTGAATTTAGAATCTGAAAAATAAATCTTACATTTTGATTTTGACTGCAGCGTTGTTGACAATAGAGGAGATGTTAGCATTAAGAATCAAAATGTGTATACACAATGTACCAATAAAGATAAAGATAAACAAACAAAAATATAAATGAATAAAATGTTGTGGCATAAAATACAACTGAGTATAGTTCAGCCTTAAAACAAAAATAAAACCCTACTGTTTACAACAAAATGAGTGAACCTGTAGGACGTTGTGGTAAGTGCAATAAGCCAGTTCACCAAAACACGATTCTGTCTAACCAAGTAGCTGACAAATCCATGAAAGCAGAACAATACAATTGTTGTCAAGGCAATGGAGATTGTTTCCTAATGGGCACACGTTTGGTTAAACAAGATCAATAAGTTCTGAGGATCTGCTGTCTAACTCACTACTTGAAGTCAATGGTATGGAATTAGGTACTTCAAAACTTACTGGTGATCAATTTTGTGTGTTCATATCATTTAGAAAGAGTATGGAAGAAAAATTTTGGAGATGATAGATATGCTCATGCCTAAAACCTGACACTAAACACTTTGATGATGATACCACCAGTACATGCATATATCCAAACACACCAAATTCTCTAAACTAAACAGGTATAATTGATGTTTTATTTCTATTTTGTATATCAATTAGAATTTGGTAAAATTTTAAAATATAAAGTTTCTTTAAAAAAAATAAAAATACAACCAAACAGTACTCACTGAATATAAGACAGAGGCGTATCAGTATGAAATGCTATTTAAGAGACTAGAATATGAAACCCCAGTTGTGTGTTTAACAGGAGTCATGGATGAAAATCTGGAAAACAAAATAAAAGCATAGTTATTCTAGCAGAAGAATAGAAATAATTGACATTTACAGTTGTACAACATAATTTACTTTTCATACATTTCCTCTGGAAAATACTTTTTAAAGATGTTATAAATCATAAAGACATAAATGACATCCAGGATAAGAAGCAGTATGTGATCAAAACATGTTACATGTGTGCACCAATCCTCAAGTCAAAGCTATTATCTCTTTCAAATAGATATCAATAAAAATATACTCCAAAATATGCATAATTTATGAAGGTATGATAAACAACAAATTGGAATACGTATACTTTAAAGATCACAAAAATGTTGAATAGTAATTACAGCTATCTAAAGGTGTGCACTGTTGAGATGCAGAGAAAAAATAGAAAATGCATTTTGGAAAACGAGAAAGCATAAGGCCCACGTGTGCATTTTATAGACATGTCATGATCACACTCAACATTGAGAATTTGTACCAGTAACAACATGATTTAATTATCATTTTTTCCATTCTACTACCTACTCTACAACCCTTCCATCCCTGTGTACATAAGCTTTGTTTCCTTTTTTAACTTCACATTTTTTCTTCCACTCATTACTTACCCCTAACCCCCTTTTTTCTTTGAATATTTTCTATTTCACAATATCTATCATACATTCTAGAACTCATTTACAGCTACAGATTCTCACACTGAAGGAAATCTTAATTAAGAAATAATGAACATTGATTTTTTAATAACTGACTTGAAACTTGTCTGAATTGTATTTTAATCAATTTCCAAATTAGGTATTTGTACTAAATGACCTCATTAGCTCATTCCTTTTTAAACTATATAATTTAACTCAAACAATTTTTTAGGATTTATGTTGTGTGTTGAAATTAAAAAAAAGACTAATAGCCAGTTTATCCCCAAACCCTATTGTGTGTTTTCTTTATCACTTATGCAAAGAAAACATTAAAATAATCACTAGTTAGAATTAAACTGAACCTGCACCTTTTAAAAAATCTCCATTTCTAATTTTTTCTTTTGTGATTCTCTGATCAAGATTATAATTAGTAATGAAAACACAGGATTATATCAAGGAAGAAGAGCAAAACAAAAAAGCTAGAAAGTTCAGTTGTTTTCTTATTTTGGTAATAGAAAGAAAGGACAAATGAATTTATCTATTCAGTAAACACTAAGTGAACTCAGCTGAGTTCCTGGCATTGTTGTATCTACTGGATGGTAAAAGTTTTCTCTATTTACAGATGTAAAATACATGTGTAGAAAGATTGTTAAAAATCTAGTGTTCTTCCTCTGATTCATAGAACCTTGGAAAAATGGTCACTAATTAATAAAATAGATTCCTCAAAGAGACTTGTATCAGTACAAATTCCTTAAACACTTGTTTCTATTTATAATATATAACCAGATATTAAGATAGACCAACAGATTTGTGAATTGTTAAATATTTAAAATGTGCTTGAATACAGCATTTTGTAGAAATCTGAGTCCTCTCAAATATATTCTCAACACTTCAAAGTAATTATACTATGTTTCAAGTACACTATTAACTGTGCAATTACTAAAATTATGACATTGTTAATACAAGTTTAACTGGTTACACTGATGTTCTCTGATATTAGATTTCATCAGTGTGAAGTCCCCTCGATCACGTCGCCCACGGTACCGCTCAGACTCCCTCCTGCGTACTAAGGGGTCAGGACCACTTCAGCTTGGCAAGAGACAGCTTCCTTCCTGGGGATCACCCTCCCTCCCGGTTCGCTGTCTCCCCACAGTCAAGTCTGTTCCTAGCTGGGAGCCACCACTCACGACTGCTTCCCAACAGCTGAGGTTTCAGGCAGACGGCACCGTAGTGCACCTTCCTGCGCTTTGTCTGGGTTTTCTCCTCCTTGGCTTGAGTTGCTGTACAAACCACTTTCACGGCATCCCTAGAATTGAACCTTTTTCCTAGAGAATCCAGCTTGTGCCGAGATCCATCGCGGAGAGTGGCACGGAAATGTTATTAGATCTAGTAACCAGCAGGGTGCAGTCTAAGGACCTCTTGTATGAATTTTTCATGACAGAAGGAGGAGAAACTCAGTTTGTTTAAGATAAACTGAGTAGGTCATTAAAAGTAAAGATTTGGACATGTCCATTCCCTGACTCTGCAGCTCCTTACGAACTTGAATATTATCTCTGTTTGGCTCTCTGGAAGCCAATACTGATTGATGCTCTAGAGTTCTTATTAATTGGGATGCACCAGAGAGTGGAGATTCCATGTGTAGCGTGTGCCCAGGACCTGTTTGCAGCCCCACAACGTGGTAGAGAGCATCCGAGGACAACACAAAGGACATCGCTCACGTGGGTCTCTCCTCTCAGAAAGTCACTAGTGGGGGATGCTATGAGCTGATTTAATCTGACTTACTTCCCCGAAGCCACACATCTGAACAGTTTCAATACATGAATATGAAGGTCTCATTTCCAAACTATGAGCATTTTGGGGCCACGTTCAACCACAGTACAGGTGAGATAGGTCTTGTTATTGTTGTTGTTTATTCTTTATCTTTATTGGTGCATTATATATACATCCTATGATCACATTCAATATCGGGGATTTGTACCAGTACATGACACATGGGCCTTGCTGATAGCTGAATTTGTATCCTTAGTATTTGCTTTTTCAATGAATCCTACTGGATTCAGGTAGAATAAAATTTCTACATGCCATGCTCACTTAAATACTGTAAAAAACATCATCACAGGTCAGCAGGAAACATATTTTAGAATATAACCAGAATGAACACACCAATTTGAATTTGACAAGATCACTGAAAAACATAATAATGTGAAGAAATTCAAGATGAGTGACTTTTACAGAAATCACTCCTTCATTTTCAAGTCTTTTCAATTTACCATAAAAATCCATTCCTTTTTAAATTTTAGCTCTTGTCACTCTGATATTCAAGTCACTTGTAAACAGCACGTATGTGTATAGCAGTGCATAATGTTTTCAACACTGACCAGTAAAACCCTTATATTTCCCTGAAACTGGAGATCTAATAACTAGAAAAAGTGGGGAAAAATTCTCTGGAACTGAAAATCCTCAAAGAAGATGAATGAAGATCATTTCTTTCAACAAATAGAGGCTCTTTTCCATTCTTTTTTTTTTCTTTAGTCTGAATTGAGTGTAGGGCAAGAGAACAGACACACAGCTGGGATGAAGACCATACAATTAATCACTCCGTCCCTGCCTCCTGGGTGCCGCTGTTCTCTGTGCCTGGGAGCTTGATCACCTGCAGCCTTTCATGTGAGATCTACTTACCACTGAATTGACACACACTTCTTTTATCCAGTCTTTCAAGGTCCTAGTACCTCGATGCCCCTGACCTCAGAATATTGTCTGCACTTTTTCCTTCTTGAATATCCGCGAGGAACAGAAAATCATCTTTAATCTGTCACCAATTTATCATCTCCTCTCAAATTTATTCATCTACCAGAATTTTTCATTTTAGTTAAGTTTAAACAAGTGCTTTTATCCCCTCCTCACTCTTTCCTAGTCAGCCCCGAAGTCGTATTGACTTCATCTCCTTTCTAACATCATCGTGTGTGTCTCCGGCCTCTCGCATCACTGTCGCTCTGATCCACACCACTTTAATATTATAATCTCCTCATTGTCTGCCTTCTTTTCAACTTTCTTATAATATTTGCTATATTGTCATATTCTGTTTTTTTTTTCCAAAAAATCCACATATGAAACTCTTCAGTTTATATTCGCAGTTTCAGCTCAAAGGTGGCTTTCCAAATGATGAAACTCTGAGAACTAGTTTCTGTTCAAAGTGTAACACAGTTGTCCTGCCGGTCAGAACCTGCCTTATGAGGCTCATTTCTCTCCTGCCTTATGAGGCTCCTTCTACTGTCCAAAGTGAGAGACCAAAACGACACTATGGAGATCATTAAATTGTCACCTTCTTGGAGATTCCCCTCATGTAGGAAAGTTTAACACCATTTTTACTAAATAAATAAAGAACTCATTATATTTTTACCCAACGAAATAGCTGACAAACTTACCCTAGTTGTCGAAGTATGATAAATATTTGTCAATATTTGTTAACTAATTTTCATGTGGTTTATATACCTAGGGAGAGGTGAGGGCTATTTAAAAGCCATTTTTTTTTTGAGACAGGGTCTCAGTTTGTAGTTCAGGCTGGCCCTGAGCTCACTATGTAGCACAGACAAGCCTCGAACTCTGCAATCCTCCTGTCTCTGCTGCCCAAGTGCTGGGATGACAGCCGTGAGCCACCACGCCCGGCAAAAACCAATTTTGTAATGTTAAGTTTCTAAAATCTGTAAGAAACATTGGCACAAACAGAGCCATAATGATCTGTAAATAATGCACGGAAGCAAATAAAGATGCCCAAAACAGAAATTTAACGATAGTTGCCTTATTCCTGGTTTTGATCTTCGTATGCGTCGTGTGACGAATTGTTGACTCTGATTCCTGACAGTTCTTTGCATCAATCTCCTCCCATAACCTCACTGTGAATGAAGTCATTTGAGTTTAATTGAGTCACATGACTTGCTAAAGACAATGCCATATGAAAGCCACTGAACTGGAAGTGTATAAGTTACAAGTCAAAACTGAAAATGATTTGTGTATCCAAGTGTATAACTGCTCCTTCATATAAACATTTTAAAAAGTCTTAGAGCTAGTGGAAGGCAGTTCTGGTTCATAGAGTCCCCAGAATTGATTTACCTCACCTAACACCAAATAAAGAACATCAAGTGACCAGTAATCAAAATTAACAATAATTAGTACTGTTTCAAGCTACAAAGTACACTGGGTGGTTTTTGCAATGATTGACTGCATAAACTTTATTATGCTTCATTAAAAATGCAGGCAAATAAGAAGCATTCATTGTTAATCCTGAGGATGATCACACATGTTATTAATGTAGTTTAAATGTAGTTTAAATTTAGTTTCATGTTAATTTCCCAAAAGGTGATATGTAAATCTGTGTTGTGTAAATTAAGGTGATAAAACTATTAAATGCTAATCAATAAAGGAACTATAGGTGAAATACCTTTAAATCATAAAAAATTAAGGGTAGATGCGTTAAAATTATTTAAAATAATGGAAATACTTTGTGTTTCATTGTACAGAACTGTAGATAAGATTTCAAGGTGACCTTTGAAGTGTGGAAGTAGTTCTCAATCCTCCCTGGAAAAATAATGCTACTGGCAACTAATTAGAGAGTGAGATAGTTAATTATGTGATTTATAACATGTTACTAAAATGATCTTCTTTATACTTTAATTAAATGAAGCAATCTTCAGTAAATATAATTATTATTAAATTGTGCATTAGCTAAGAATTTTAATAGGAAATGCATTGTCATTTAGGTTTTCATACTTTTACAGTTCTTTCATATGAAGGTAAAAGTGCTAGATTTTCTTTGTGCCCAGATATTCCACGTTTGACTTCTTCCTTTAGGCTAGGCAACATGCAAATAACATTGAGGTTTTAAGGATAAGGACAATACATAATCTCACTTTTATTTTTGTTGAAGTGCTATACTATATTTTTGGCTTTCTGGTGTGATTATTAAACCTCCTACAGCTAACACCTTTATGAACTATAAATGAGGATTCTGAAATTATCACTATGTCTGTGCTTTATTATATGCTGTTGAAAAAATAGATATTGTTATGCCTCTTCATAATGTAACTGGATTCAAGTTTGGCTCATATAGCTTTAATGGATTTTTGGTTTTACCATTCAAGAGATATTTTCTTCTTTTCATTATCAGTTTTAAATTAGGCTGACAAATATCCAAGAGTATAAGCTGTGATTTATAATTTGTAGTAAACCCCACATTGTGCTCAGCTAATTATGAAGTGCAGACACTACTGATAAGTAGGCATCATCTTTGATAATACAACTTTTTTGGGGGGGCAGGTTCTCACTTTGTAGTTCAGGCTGGCCCCGAGTTCACCATACAGCCCAGGCAAGCCTCGAACTCAGCAATCCTCTTGCCTCTGCCTCCTAAATGCTGAGATTACAGGCTTGAGCCACCGAGCCTGGCATTTGATAAGACAACTTTTATTAGTTGAGCATGATTTGTAGAAAGGGAGTTATAGAAAGAAATTAAAGTTTAAAATTTTGCCAAATAAACCTCCTTACAACTCAAATTTTTGATCTTTACAGCAGAGTAGTATTCAGTTACATAAGATACTAAATTTTCTTTATCCAATCATCTATTGATGAGTACAGAGACTTCTTCCAGGATTTAGCTATTATAGATCATGCTACTATAAACATTGGTGTGGAAGTACTGATATATTATGATCCCATAAGCACTTTGGAGGACACACCCAGCCGGAGGATGCCTTGTCTTAATGTAGGTAGTCTGATATTTGAATATAATTTTCAGTTGTCTGTGTTTTGTTGTTGTTATATGAGATGAAACTCAAGGTCTTTGTGCTATGCAGTGTCTGGTGCCCTCTTCTTTATTTTGAGGCATAATTTTGCTGTTTGTAGGTTGAGTTGACACTTGGGATTCTTCTTCCTCGGCGTGGCGTGGCGTTCCATGTACTGGGATTACTAGTGTGAGCCACCATCCCTAGTTTCAATGAAGTATTGAGAAAGACACTTTGTTATAGAATGTTTTCAAATACTCATATGTTTAAGAATAGTATATATTTTCAGATTATACTATATTTGTTGTTCTTAACTATGAAACTAACATAGGTACACAAACAGGTTCATTCATCAGTATGGTCTGCAGAAAAATTGGTACTATTCTAAACTGAAAAGATGAGATACTTGGCTTTCTGGCTATTTTCTAGCAACAATTTTAAAAGACACTTTTATGATAAAGTACATATGCATGCAGATACACAATCAAGATACACTGCATATTTATCTCTGTGTATTCTGTCACAAAACATGTAGGACATCATAAAAATATTTTATTCACAATCTTAAAAACATTATCCAATTGACCTACACGTTTAGAAAAGTGTATATATTTCAAATAACACATAACAAAAATGAACAGAAAAGAATTGTGCAGAATATTTGTTAGGTCTTAATTTTCTTGAAAAAAAATATCTATTTTACTTCCAGATGCCTACAAATGTTCTCCCAGAACAAAATTTGCCTCACTTATTCTCTCTTTTTCTAAGAATTTCTCCAAAAAATTCTTTTTATTGAACTTATAATAATTTGATTTTCTTTATTTTTTTTGTTTTCAAACATATTAGAAAGGTAGGAAAATGTAGTTAGATATGAAATAAGGTACCATATCTTAGAAAATAAGACTGAAGTTACTTCTCATTATATGCTTTCAAAATGATTTCTTTAGTCATTGGGATTTTGGATCCTTCACCTAGGTCATGTCAAAATTTTTATAAGGGTCTGTGGAAGTCACCTAAATCTCCCAACTACAATTGGGGACTAAAACGTGGTTGTAAATTATTCATTACACATAGTTTTGTTGAATGATTGAAAATTTACATCCTACTATGACATTTTAATGAATATTCTTTTAATTACATGACAGTGGAATGGTATTTACACATATTTGACAAAATTTTGTAGTATAACTTTTCAGGATATGAGTCATAATTATGGAAGACTTATTTCATGAAAATGGCCAGGTTGTTGAATTTTTACAAAAAACTTTCTCATTTGTATACTGAAAACACTAATGTTTCTTTAATTCTTATGAAATTATGCCATTTATTTAGAATATATATTATTTCATGTTTTATTCTGTGGTTTTAGGATACATATTCAATGTTTCGTTTCAAATGTTTTGAGAACTACTGAGAAGTATTTAGTTATATATGACCTTTATTTAAAAACCATATTAAATTTTGTGTATTGTGAGACTAGAATGTATAATTGAAGACATATTTATTATCTCATAGTAAAATTTACTTTAGAATGACTGTCTTCTGTAGACATGACCTTAACTTACCTGACATTTTATTAGGACCAAATTAACATCCATCATTTAAATGTTTGTAATTATCTATTATCTGTCTCTGAAATTTAACATTTGTTAAACTGCTCCTATTAAATGGCTCTATGAAAAAAGGCAAGCAATAAATGCAGCCCTGAAAATAGCAGGTTTATAAATGCACAGTGACAGGGTTTATTAATCACAGCAGTGAAATTAACAGTGCATAGTTAAGATGAAATCACTCGGCTCATGGGCTGGAGGAATATCACAGAGACCTTTAAATGAATGAATATGATCCAATATAACTCTAGTTTTAAACTTTAAAAATAATTATGAGTTAATAAATTTTACTCAGTCAAAAATATATATGTATATATAATGATTGATTTATTTTTCTAACAAATTTTTAAAATGTTTTTGAAGAACATCAGAATGAACCACTAAGAATTACTATCAGCAAAAAGTGAAAGTAAGAAGACAGAATAAATGTGAAAATTAGTTATGAAAGAATGGTAAAAGATGGTTATTCTCTGAATTTTGTAAAAATAACATCCAAGGGGGCTGCTTAATTGCAGAAAAATCAGAAGTATATATATTACTCAAAGAAATCTTAAGTATTATTTTCAAGAATTTGCTAACAGAAACTTGTTACTATCTATTTTCCATTACTCTTCCAGACAAAGAAAGCTATTTTGAAAGTAATTTTACTTGAAGCATTCATGCAAGTTTATCTCAGTAGTTTAGAATTCTCATCACACCAAAGATCAAGCCCAGAGGAGCTGCCTTGCAAGCACTTTTAAAAAATGTTTTTCCTCTTCCTTCTCTTCCTTCTCCTCCTACTTCTTTTATCTTAAAACAACAACAACAACAACAACAACAACAACAACAACAACAACAAAACACTTAAGTCATTTTAAATTAACATAATTTTATAGACTCCTGAGGAAAATCTTAAATGTATCACTAAGGTTTATGTCTGCAACTTATTTTACTTTTTAAAAACTTGAACCCTGTTCTCTGCATTCTGTGTGAATTTTTGGAAATTAGGTATTATTTGGATTTGAATAAATTCTGTTTTAAGGTTTATTTCTTTCAAAATCACTGAAATGAAGTCACTTCCACAGATGACTTGCCTCTGAATATCATCCATGCATACCGTCAACCTCCTGTATTTATCTCCTAAATATTTCAATGAATGCTAAATCTTATAAAAATAGGAAATAAAACCATAATTATTTTTAAAGGATATCTTATCTTACAGTTCCACATTTGAAAGTCAATATTCACATTTTTCTGAAGAATGACAAGTTGATTCAATTTTACTTTGAAGTGATTTCACCTTCACTGTAGGTTTCCAAAAATAATAACACGGAAGGGTCTCATACGCCAGTATCACACCTTTCTCTAATGTTGATGTCAGCGTGCTCATGATTTATCTGAAAAACTAAATTCTTAATCCTGCTACAGTAGTATTAACTACAATGCTGCTGCATTCAGGTTTCAAATTTATATATTAAGTCTTATTCACTTAAAATATTTACTACCACAAGATCCAAATTAAAACGTTAAAACATTTGTACGAAAGAGCACTTGGGAGGTTGGTGCAGAAGGATTGACTGCAAGTTTGAGTCCCAACTGGAAAAGGTAGCAAGAACTTGTTTCAAAATTTTAAGACTGCCTTACACTTTCAGTTTCTTACACCAGAAAAAAAAATTGGTATTTACACATGTGTATCTCATTTATTTCACTTAAGAGTTTGGTCTCAGGATGCACCCATATAGCTGTAAATGTCTCTAGTTTAGCATTCTTTATGGCTGAGTAGTACTCCACTTCTTTTTTTTAAGTATCTACTGGAAAAGGTGAGGCAGGGTCTAAGAAAGAAGAGAAAAAATAAGAAAATAAAGGAAAAAAGAAATAATGTTTTTGTAAATACTGAAAGGTGGAGACATAGAAGGGAGGAAAGGGAAATGTGAAAAAAATAATAGCCAAGATATAGGATACACAAGTATAAATTCCCAGTGATAAGTGCAATCATAACATAAGGGCTGGCCATATAGCTCAGTAGTACAGTGTCCTGGGTTCATTCCTTGGTACATATATGCATACATATGTACATAAATTGAAGAAACAACCATACAAATATTTGACTAAGATTATATTTGCCTCCTCCAAAATCTGCTAGTTTCTTTGTTTTATTCATCAATGAGACCCTGCAAAATTAGGTCAACTATCTTGAAGAAATTCTGTCAAGTGCTTGCCCTCATTCTGTGAAACGTTACCATACGGCACAGCATGAATGGCGAGCATCTTGGGTATCTTCTTTGGGTACAGTGTGTCTGCTGCCTTCCTACAAAGCAAAACTGTTGATTTTCTCTTTCCATACTTGCAGGGAGCCTTAGGAAGCAAGTGAGCTGAGGGTCTTCAGATAGCACCATAGAACTTGTTCTCCCTGAAACTTTCCTGTACACACCTCCCTGATGCTGAATAAGATAAACATGAAGAGAAACTCTGTGTCATAGTTTCTCCATCTGAGGGCTCTGTCCCACCTGGCCCCGCCTTTCTCTGCCTATGTGTCTGTGTGTTTCTTTTCTTCATCTCCTCATCAGCCTCAGTTTAGGGAGTCAAACAGCCATGTAGCCAATGGCACATACTATTCACTGGAAGCTAATAATTGAGGCCCAGTCTCACTCAAGGTAGGAAATTAAGCTGCTGAGTCAAAAAGGAGGACAATGGAATATATTGTAGATATTTGTTAGAAATGAATCAAAACCTGGGGAAATATGTAAATTTCTAATATGAGCTAGTAGACAAAGTGTGAAAGGTTTAAGGGAACTTTATTGGGTATAATTAATGCATCTAAATTTGCTAATCTCACAGTCCCACAGAGATGGGGAATCAGGGGGCTCATTTTATCAATGATGTGATTTCAAGTGTATCACTTCTAGGTCTTTAAGAAACATATTCCTGGGTTTAGAAGATTTGTGTCTTAAAGTAACAGAGAAAATCTACAATTACAGTTAAAAAAAAGAAAGGAAGTCAGGAAGCATAAGGTTTAGAGGAGTTCCACATGAAATTTAGTCAGGCTGAGGGGACTCTAGAGGTTATTTTGGTTAGAGTCAAGGGCTTTCTGAAAGTAAAGCCTGACAGTAGCAGCCTGACTCAGCCCGCAATACCCAAAATCTCCAAAAAGTCTCACTGTTGCTCTAATTCAGCCTCTAGGATTTTATTAACATTTCTGGGTTAATCTTATAGACTTGCATGGTATGTGACATATGCAAGACTCTATTTTCTGGCTTTGTTTTGTTTTTTGTTTAGCATGTAATGTGAATGCTCTGATAATTTCAAGGAAAGTCTCAAATTTAAAGTCCACCATCTTGTTTTCCTGTTTGTAGGAACAAGAAGGGTTACTTTTTCTAACTTTGTGTCTTTGACTTGAAGTACAAAGGACAGTAGCTCACCCTTCTAAATTATAACATTTGAGAGTAAGTAGCTGAAATTATGGAGCCCTTTCTATTACAGAAAGTGACCATGTAACAACAATGTTTTCTAAATGTTAAATTTATATATCTACATACCTGAATAGCTAATGCAGTAGATTTTATTTTAAAAATAAACATTCAAGTTCTTCAGTATGCCAGTGTGAATAGTGAGTCAAAGAGGGTGTTACTACCTTTTTAGTGTTCATCGTTTTTATTTATGGTTATGATGTTTTCCACTTGTAAGACTCTACCCACACACAATTGTTTCTTGGTCTGTTATACCTGGATTCACCTGTTCATTTCACTCTACTTGTTCTACAATGCAGCTGGTCTCTTTAGAATGCATTGTTTCTTTCCATTGTCATATCTTCACAGCAGGAATCTGTGTATTCCTGCTGAAACAGATTCTGTGATCCCAGAGTTTGAGGCTTCTGTTACAATTTACAATCTAGCTATGTAGATGCTTTCTTCTGAAAGTCTAAAATCAGTGAAATGTTGTAACATTCTGAGTCAACATTTTGGATGCATAATATCCCTGTGAACTATTTTAATGTATGTACTCATAAAGTGACTTTTTGCTAAAAATGTCTAGTGCTATCTAAACAGGCTGCTTAACAGGTTTGTTAATCTTTGCTTTTAATTGAGTTTAGATACAGTTTCAGTGTTGTGCTTAAATGACAAGAAATGAATGAGTATTCAATTACTTGTTAGGACTATAAGATATTATTTCAACTTTCAAGGATTTATCATATATAATTGCTATACTGAATCTTGCATATATTTTATTAAAATAAAAAATGCAGTATATGAAATTTTATGATTCAAAAGATAGAAAACTGATGCATGCCCTGTATTCTAATTTTTTTAGCACAATGAAACTAGTATCAGATTTAAGAAGACTCAAACAAAAGGTGATTTTATTCTGCAAGCACCGGCTAACATTTTTACAGTAGCTATATTACTCAAATAAGATTAAGAAAATTCTGTCTTCATTTATATATTTCTATGAAGCTAGAAAAATCATAGACTTTTAATGTGAAATTTGAATTTTTTAAGCCACTGTGTTGTCATCCATGTGTTTAGCAATAATACTCTATTTCTTGAGATTTTCTTGGCAAAATAAAAAGCACTGGAGTCATTCTGTTCTTTCTTTAATAGCATTACTCCATTTCTTCTTAGAGAAAAGTGTATTAGCTTGTCAGGGAAAAAAGTTATCACCTAGCAGATCCAAATATGTTTATAACACTGTTATGGGCTCCTTTTAATGGATGCATGTCATCAAGAAAAACCATTTTGATATAATTTTTATGCTCCATAATGATGTTGCATGGTCTGTAAGAGATTTCCCATTTCCAAGGGTTACAGAAATTTACATATAAAGTGAGATAGTCCACAAAATGCCACACCATTAACTTAAAGCATAATACACCATACCCATTAGTTTAAGTTTCTGTTGCATTTCTTTAGTTAAGCAATTTCTACATGCTGCGTTATTTGCACAGATAAGCACAAAAAAACAAGAAGCTATAAAACTGATTATTTAGATATAACACTTTCTATTTTTTTAGGTATTGTTTGGTTTTCACTAACATCTCTGAACCCTGTTTGAAAGACTTAAAAGCTCTTCTGTCCTAAATATTTTTTTATTATGGTAGTAATGAAATTAGAGAAACATTAAGAAATTACGAGAGACCCAATGTACAGCTTAGTGACAGGCTCACTGCCTAGAACAGGTGGGCCCCAGCAGAGGAAAGGCCACAAAGGAGTTTGAAAACAAAGCTGATTATACATCCAAATCCCTATCAGACACATTGTGTCTGTATTCTTAGATAAACAGCACCAAGTTCATAAGAACAGCACCACTGCAGGCATACAAATAGTCTCTGTTGGACACCTCGCTATTCCTGCACGTGTGTTCTATCACCCAGTAGAAGCGATGATTGTTAGAAACACTAAGACACCAACATATTTTCAGATTTAGATGCTTTCCGTGACGATTTCACTTTACTTGTTTAATTTCTCAACCAGCTAATGGCACCTCCAGTGTCAGAAGAAAGACGGTGAACACCATCTCCTCACATCAGTTGGCTGTTAATCCCTGTTTTTCATCGCATGTATAAATATTAATATGAAATCATTGCAGCTTCACACATACTCCAGGGCACATATAACTACTCCGAGATCTTCCTTACAGATCTATAATTGCAGCACCTGACTTATTTTTGCCTCATTCCATGTGCTGACTGCAGCCCACACTTGATCAGTCTCTCTGGTTAAAACCACTCACCTCTCCTTTCAAAAGTTCTATTCTTTTTTTTTTTTTTTTTTTTTTTTTGAGACAGGGTCTTGCTTTGTAGTTCAGGCTGGCCCTGAGCTCACTAAGGTGCCCAGGCAAGCCTCGAACTCAGCAATCCTCCTGCCTCTGCCTTCCAAGTGCTGGGATTACAGGAGTGAGCCACCACGTCCGGCATTGTAGTATGCGGTATTGATTGCTGGTGGGCGTGAATCTCCATGCCCAGGATTATATATGGTTACCGGGGATCGAACTCAGGACCTTGCACTTGCGAGGCAGGCGCCGGAACCACTGAGCTAACCCTCCGGCCCAAAAGTTGTATTCTTTTCTTACGACTCTCTGTCACCCGACATCACTCTCCCATTTCCATATCTCGTCCGGAAGTTCGATGGCTCTCTTCCCATGAGGCGGCTTCTTGCGCTCAGCTCTCACACCAGTTGTAGAATCCTTCGGAATTCTCTTCTCCACCTCAGACACCTTTCACATTTCAAAAGAATTTCTAGATCAAACTCTCCAAGTTATTGTCATAACTTCTCCAAGTTGCTACCTTTGATACCAGCCACTGGAGAGAATGCAAATGCTATAAAAGCCAGTCAATTGCTTTCTTTCTGATCGTGTAAACACATGACAAGGACACAAATTCATTGCATGGCCGCATTTCGATTCAGAGCATAAACCCCAAGTGGGTGTGCAAATTGCTCTAACACGATGACAACAATCCTTCTCGATCTTTATGGCGCAGAGAAGCCCTTTTCACTGCAGCTGTATTTCAGTGTGTCAGCCGTGGGGTGGAAGTTTTCACAGTGCTGAGCAGTGACCCTGTTTCGCTGACTCCGTCGACCCTTCTGTAGAGAGCATCAGAGCAGCGCGCCCCGCGCCGTGCTGGCCGCTGCTGCCCGCGCGCTCTTGACTGTGGCCCCTCGAAGGCGGCCCCGCTCGCGCTGCGCTCACTCGTGTGCTCCCTGCTCGAGTGTCAGCCTCGCGAGAGAGGGCGCCCTGGAGACCCGCGGCGCGGGGAGGACTAGCGCCGCCGTCCTGTCCTGTCACTTTCTTATTTGTTCCAGTTTGTCCTTGACAAAGAGGAAACAGTTTTGATGATGCATGATTAGCGTGGGTTGAAAAACATCCAACTTGAAAAACGAAACCAGCCGAACACACACATTAGCATACTTTGTTACATAGATCTTGCTGAGAAACTACGCTGTCAAACACCAACTTGATAAAAAATGTGAACTCTGCACAGTAAAATTATAGCACACGGGAGTTTCATCAAACCCCACAATAACCCTAAATTACTGATGACTTGCGTGACTGGAAAACCTTCATTCATGTATTGAAATGAAATAAACTTTCTTTCTTTCTTTCTTTCTTTCTTTCTTTCTTTCTTTCTTTCTTTCTTTCTTTCTTTCTTTCTTTCTTTCTTTCTTTCTTTCTTTCTTTCTTTCTTTCTTTCTTTCTTTCTTTCT
>PVIC010034499.1:0-19561 GCA_004025085.1 Thryonomys swinderianus
GGGGAAAGATAATTTATGTACTTGTATCAAAAGAAGTATTTATTATGTGGTGTTTAATAAGAATATAAAACAAGTTTTCCATCATCTGTTTAAAATTTTAAAGTTTTCTCATGTATGAACATTTTATATTTATTAAAAAGACACGTGGAAGACAGTTTCTTTCTTTCTGTCTCTCTCGGTCTTTCTGTCTCTGTCTCTTTCTTTTCTTTGTTTCACACCAAGCACTGGAATCTCTGGGACAAATACAGTACCATTAATTCACCCTTCCATCCTGTAGTCCCTGATGGAAGTCTTGCCATATAACCTAATTAGCAGGGGAAAGTCCCTCTACTTCTGGCTCTGACGCACCCTTGGGGAGCCCTGGCAGAAGACCAGAACTACATAGAGAAGGAAGTGAATAGTGTTTTTCTCTTGGATACTTCCCCAAAATATTATCTTGAGCTCATTACCTTCAAAAATAGTTATAATATTTTGGTTAATCTTTCTCTCAGGGATGGAGATTTTGCCAAAGTAGCTCATGTGAAATCATATTTTATTAATTAAGTGCATTTACTAATGACATTTATATTCACAATAAATTAACCACAGTTTCATCACAAATCGCTTAAGTTTTTCTTTTGGATTTTTCAACTTTAGAGTTTCCCTAGAAATTCAGTGTAACAATTCCTTTTGGTTGTATTTATCAAAAATAGTTTGTTTTAGTCTCTGATTTACCTTTTAAGATCATTTCTCATAAGTAATACCATATTTTAGCACAAAATTGCTACCACTATTTTATCAGAATTTGTACTATTTCATGTGTTTTAAAAGTTTTTTTATCCATGTATAATGGATAGGTTCCTATTTTTTCTTCTCAAATTATTTAAAATTTGTTTCTTGAAATTTAGCATTTTATACACTTGATAAATGGATCAAAATTCAGTTAACTGGTTTCCTTAGTACTATTTTAAATTTAGGCATTATTGGACTGCATTTTTTATTGAATTCTTTATTGGTACATTTTATATACAGCTCACAATCACACTCAACATTGAGATATTGTACCAGTACATGACAGAGGTTAATTCTCATTTTTTACCCATATCCTTACCCACCCACAATCTCCCACCCTTTATATATATGCTATTTCTTTTTCTTTCCAAATCATATTTATTCTTTCTCCTCCTTACATTCTACCATCACATTCCCTTTGAATATTTCCTATTTTACAAAATATATCATATATTCTAGAACTCATTTACATCTAAAGGTTCTCATACCAGAGAAAAGATATGATATTTACATATCTGGGATCTATTTATTTCACTTATTAGTGTGTCCTGAAGGTCTATCCATTTCCACATAAATTAATGAAACTTTTCATTCCTTATGAAAGAGTAGTACTCCATTTTATTAAAAAAATACATCTTCTTTATCCAGTCTCCACTTGATGGGCATCTGGGTTGCTCCCAAGATTGGGCTATCACAAACTGAACTGCTATGAACACGGGTGTACATATGTCTTTACAATATGAATCTTTTAATTTAATTTCTTTGGCTATATTCCTAGCAAGGGAGAGCAGGGTCAAATGGGACCTCTAATCCTAGTTTTCTGAGGAATCTCCACACAGATCTCCACAATGGTTGCACAAGTGTACAATCCCACCAACAGTGGAGAAGGGTTCCTTTCTCTCCACAGTCTCACCAGCATTTGTTGTTGGTTGATTTTACAATAGCAGCCATTCTTTGTGGAGTGAGAGGAAATCTCAGTGTTTTTTTAATCTACAACTCTCAAACAACCAGCAATGTTGAACGGTTCTTCATATGCTTCTTGGCTCCTTTTACTTCTGCCTCAGAGAAGTGTCTGTTCATTTCAGATGACCATTTTTGAATTGGGTCTTTAAACTTGGGAGTACTGATTTGTTTAAGTTCTTTATATATTCTAGATAGTAGCCCTTTGTCTGACAAACAGCTAGTAAAGATTTTTTTCTCATGTTGTTGGCTGTCTTTTAGTGATGCCTCTGGGGTTTTTGTTTTGTTTTGTTTTGTTTTGGGGTTTTTTTTTTTTTGCTGTGCAAAAGCTTTTTAGTAGGATGAGATCCCATTTGTTGATTCTTTCTGCTAGTTCTCATGCTATAGAGGTTTTGTTCATAAAGTCTATGCCTAAGCCAATGTCTCCAAGAGTTTTACCTAACCTGTTTTGCAGCATGTTTATTGTTTCTGTTTTAATGTTTAAGTCTCGAATCCATTGTGATTTTACTTTATTGCATGGTGAAAGAGATATGTCTAGCTTTAGTTTTTGGCAGATTACAGCCCAGGTTTTCCAGCGCCATTTATTAAAGAAGCTATCTTTCTTCCATTCTAAACAGTGCAGGATTTAGCATTGAATGAAGTTTGAACATAATTTTCATATGCCTCTTACCTGTTCTGTCTCTTAGTTACACAGTCTCTGTTAAACCCCCTACCATTCTTCTATAAAATTTGATAAACATACACTCAAATTAGCATGCAGAAAATTTTATCATTGTGTTTTATAAATCATAAAATTCTGAACATATTCAATTTTGCAGTTAAAGATTTCTGTTGTTGCCGGGTGTGGTGGCTCGCGCCTGTCATCCCAGCACTCGGGAGGCAGAGACAGGAGGATTGCAGAGTTCAAGGCTTGCCTGGGCACCACAGTGAGCTCAGGGCCAGCCTGAACTACAAAGCGAGACCCTGTCTCAAAAAAAAAAAAAGATTTCTGTTGTTCACTAGTGGAACAAGAATCTATCCTTCAGGTTGTATATGCCAATTTCAAGCATCAAATTCCTACCATTTTGACTTTTTTATGATGAACTAGCTGCAATGAGGCACAAAGAATGTATGAGATTCTCTCACAAATGGCACCAGGTACATGGAAGGCAGGGGAGGTGAATCAAAACCAGCCACAGAAAGGCAACCTGAAAGTGAAGGCCAAAAGATGAACTCCACCAATAGGAGAGTTTAGATTAAGAAGATTCTTTTTTTTTCCTTTATTGAATTTAATGAGACATTTTATATATACATTATTATCATATTCAACACTGAGAATCTGTATCAGTATATAATGTATCTTGAAAACTGAAAGTATAAATAACTGATTCTTAATACAAGTACTGCTTACAACCTGGTCTAGCCAACATGCATGTTGGGTAATGTTCAAATCCCACAGAAAGAGGAAGTCAAGTACAGTGGCTAATATTGGGCACCCAGCTCGGCTGCCACCACCCTGTGCTTACCAGGTCTTGCTCTCATTGGCAGGTCAGCAAGACAACAAATTTGCAAAGAATTATCAGAGTTAAACTTCACCATCATAAAAAATGGATTCCACAGATATCTATGAGTATTTCCTTCCATAACAGTAGCATATACATTCTTTACAGCAGCACTTTAAAAAGATCATACACCATGATGAAGTTGGCTTCATCCAGGGACGCAAGGAGGTACAGTGTCTTAGTTATCTCATTCCTGAGACAAAATACCCAACACCCAAAATTAAAAGGGAAAGGTTTAGTTAGCTCATGGTTTTTAGAGGTTTCATTCCATAATGGACTGGCTCCAAGACAAGAGTGGCACATGGCAGAGGAGCAACAGTTCATGATAGACAGAAGGTAGCAAAACAACCAGGGTACCTTAAGAGTGTCTTTCTGCCACTTTAATCTTATCCATACTACTGGGATTATGACAATGTCAAAACAAAGGACTGACTCAGTATTCACATTCCTTTAATCCTAGTGTGACCCATTCTAGGTTCAGAAACCTCTGCAAAAGTCCTGTGACTACATGGGGCTTTAGGGGCCATCTAGACACAAACCATAACGTGCAGCATATGTAAGTCAATTAATGTAACATATCACCTAAATATAGTCAAAGATAAAAATATCATGACCATCTCAATAGAGGCATGAAAAATCTCTGACAAAATCCAGTGTCCTTTATGATAAAAACCCTGATGAAAACAGGCATAGAAAGACAATACCGCAAAGTGAGAAAAGTAATACAAGATAAATCAACACTAAACATCATACTAACTGGGGAAAACCTGAAATCTTTTCTTCTAAAATTAAGAATGAGACAAACGTGTCCATTTTCACCATTCCTGTTCAATACAGTATTCAAAATTTTAGACAGATTAATCAGGGAAGAGAGAATTTTTTTAAAAAAATACAAATAGGAAAGGAAGAACTCAAATTATCTTTTTTTACAAATAGCATAACCCTTTATATAGAAGGCCTAAAGGACTGTTAATTCTAATAAACACATTCAGCAAAGTGGCAGAACACAAATTAAATATACAATAATCAATAGCATGCCTACACACCAATGATGAACCTGTTGAGAAAGAAATCCAGAAATAACTCCATGAATGATAATTTTGAAAAATTTAATTAGCTAAGAGTCAATCTATTCATGGAGGTCAAATACCTGTATAGCAGAAACCATATAGTTCCTTAAGTAAGAAATTTATAAGAACCTTAGAAAGTGGAAAGACATTGTTATTCCAGAGTAGGCAGATTTAATATTGTTAAAATGTCATACTATTAAAAGTGCCATATAGATAAATATATAATGCAATTTCTGTTAAAATATTGACAGTATTCTTCAAATAACTAGAAAAAAGGATGTCAAAATTTATACAGAACCAGAAGAGACCCAGAATAGCCACAGCAATCCTGACCACCACCACCACCCCCCCAAAAAAAGCAAAGTGGAAAACATCATAACTCTGGATTTCAGCTTATACCATGAAGCTATAATAACAAAAAATCATGGTACTGACATGGAAATAGATACACAGGCCAATAGAAGAGAAGACTAGAGATAATCTCATGCACCTTCAGTCATCTGATTTTTTTTTTTTTTGAGACAGGGTCTCGCTTTGTAGTTCAGGCTGGCTCTGAGCTCACTATGTAGCCCAGGCAAGCCTCGAATTTAGTAATCCTCCTGTCTCTGCCTCCTGTGTGCTGGGATTACAGGCGTGAGCCACCACACCCAGCACTAGTCATCTGATTTTTGACAAAAGGCCAAAAGCATATGCTGAAGAAATGATAGCTTCTTTAATGTTTTTGAGTTTAATGGTGCTGGAAAAACTGGTTATTCAAATTCAGAAGAATGAAATCAGGGCTATATCTCTCATGCTGTACTAAAGTCAAATCAGAATGGATGAAAGATGTAGATAACAAAAACAGAAACATTGAAATTGCTGGAAGATAAGATAGGGAAAATACTTGAAGCAACAGGCACAGGCACAGATTTTGTGAACAGAGCTCTGATAGTACAAGAAGTAATACTCAAAACAACAAATGAGTTTATATCAAACTGGAAAGCTTTTGCATAACATGGAAACAGTCAACAGAATGAAGAGCCAGTCTACAGAATGGGGGACATTTTGCCACCTATATTTCTGAGATAAAACTAGTATTTAGAATACATGAAGAACTAAAAAATAATTTCTCCCCCAAATAAGCAACTGAATTAAAAAATGAGTAAATGAATTAGATATCTTTCAAAAGAATAAGTACATGGAAAATGTTAATTATCTTTGGCCCATAATGAAATATAAATCAAAACAACACTGATATTGTATTTGATCTCAGGCAGAAGGGTTGTGATGAAGAACAAAACAGCAAATGCTTGTGAGGCTATGGCGGGGGGAGGGGCTTTGTCACATTATTTGTGGCAATCTAAACTTGCATAATCACTTTGAAAATCAGTATGGGAGCTCCTCAAAACTGAAAACTAAAAATCCCATTTGCCTCAACTATGTCTCTTCTGGAAATATTCTCAAAATAATTAAAAACATTACACTGTAGTGATAACTGAATAGCTATGTTTCCAACATCACAGACCATAATCACTAATTTCTGGAGATATCCTAAATATACATTAACAGATGAGTGAATACAAAGAATGTATATACTTGGCAGAGTATTCTCTAAAGAAGAATGAAAAAATGCCGTTTGCAAGAAAATGGATGGATCCTCTGACTGTAATGCTCACTGAAAGAAGTTGTGCACAGGAAGTTAAGTATCACAGGATTTCTTTTATATAAGAAGTCCACAATATAAATAAAAAGTAAAATAAAAAAATAGATGGTGGAGAAAAATAGAGGCAGATATTCTGGAGATGGGAAAGAACTTCAAAGAATGGGGGAGGCTAGGAGGCTGGTGAAGATCAAAATATTATATATATATTAACCGAATTCCCTAGAACAAATATAGTTATTATATATCACAAACATACAGTACTATATATATGTAAAATTAAAATATAAATTGTTAAAATTTAAAGACACAATGTTATTTTGTACCCCAGAAATATATACAACTAAAATTTTTCAATAAAAATATCTTTGTTCTGAGAAAAAAATCCTTTACTGCTTTCATCTGAGATTAAATTTTATACCTGTTATAAGTTAAGCTAAGAAAAGCAAGTCATCTTTCTAACTCAATTTTGCTACTAATTCAGTTTATGTCTACATCTTATTAAATAGCTAAAGAAAAATATAAAAGATTTATTGATTATACATGTCTTAAATATTTTTAACCTATATGACTATATAATTGTCTATGGAATGTTATCCTACTTACCATCTTGTTGCCAATCACCAGCTGAGGCTTGTGAGCACAGACTGCATGATGCCACTTTGAAAACCATATGGTTCATTCTAGACCTTACTATGTCTAAGAGATCTAGGTTTTTAGCAAAGTCACTCAGCCACTTTGGCTATCCAACTAAACACCTCAGATAGAAAACAAATCTATGAATTCAGTGGTGGACATATGTTGTTTTAAATGAAAATATCAGCTGTCAAGTATTCTACTTTGGTCACTTAGCCAGAGATGAGAAAGGACATACAAATCAGCATGTTCACACTGTTACCATGGTAACCATTCTGCTAAGTGGAAATCCTGAAAGATGCAGGTAATCAGGTTGTATATTTTAAAAACATGAGCAGTGAAACATATGTTTTTATTGCAGATGTGGTCTCACTTGGGGTTCAGATATATTTCTGATTTGTAGCTAAATGATTTATTTATCTTACTGTCTTTGCATAAAGCAGATAGCCTCCTACATGAGCATTTGTTTCTGAAGGTTAACATAAATCTCTCTGTAGAATATTGTCAACTGGTTTTATGCATTTGTTTTTAATGTGAGAAAAATCTCTGAAATGTATCAATCAAATTTCTGAAATATTCTTTTGCACACAATATTTACCAAATAAGTATAGTTGTTAATTGAATTAGAGAAGTGCAAGGGCTATATGAAAAATAAATAACTTAGAATATCTTATTAAATATAAGATCAGCAGTAGAAATAATTATAATTATAAATATGCTGTGAATTGAAATATGTTGATATTCTGAATTTTTTAAATTTCTGTAGTATTCACTATTCATGATGCATATTAGCATAGTTTTTTGATTTCTATAAAAATTGATAGTACACTAAATCTGGATATTATTATCTCTATTTTGACTGTCCTTAAATTTCCCTAAGTATAATTCAGGACAGGCTGGGTTGTGCTGCAGTAATACAAAAATCATAAATTTGCAGTGCTTCTATAAGAATAGCTTATTTCTTGTTTATGATACATGTCCATCTTGAAACACATGTCCACCTGAGAACCTCAGGTCCATGTTGTCTTCACAGAGAGAAGTAGCATCCTAGAGGCTTCAAATTGAGTTTGAGAGGGTGGGAGTCAAGGCAGAGTAAATAATGTAATTCAAAGGGAAAGGCTCATATTCTTTAAGCCAAAGCAAACCACAGACCATATGTAATTTCAAGCAAGCTGAGAAGTACAACCATCCTATGTACTCAGAAGGAGAAAAATCAGAAATATCATATGAACAGCACTCAGCTTGTATAACCTGTTAGAGAGATGCCAAGATTAAAGCCAGAATTCCTGTTCTCTATACTTAGAGTCTCTCTCATGCTATAAGCCAAAGCTGCCTAAACTGTTGAAGTGATATGATAAATATCTTTGATGTGCACATTTAATTTAGTGAAACAGGACAGAATTGACACAATACTGATTAAAATATGAAAGGAACTTATATGAATTGTTAATTCTGGGTAGCTGACTTAAAACTGAGCTTGAACTGGTGCTACCTAGAGAAGTGTAGCTTAGGAAAGACTGGTGCTGATGAATTTTAGGTCATGTTGAAACGGAGAAAAAATTATGTGAAGAAATCATTGCAGACTTGTATTTAGTTTATGTGAATTTAGTTAATAAGGAATTTGGGAATGTGATAGACTGAGACAGAAGCAGAAAGGAGGAAGAAGGGAGGAAGAGAAAAAAGAAAGAGTAAGGAGAAGGAATAGAGGGAAGACGAAAAAGACCAGATGAAAGAGAGGGTGAAGGGAGAGGAAATTTCAGCATTGCATGCCCCATGATCTAAGTGAGCCATCTGTCCTGATAGAATGTGAGAGGAGAGATGCTAATTTTTCCCTCCACCCTTTGTTTCCCACCACCTCCTACCTCTCAAAGCACAATACATGAGTTTCACAGGAAATTGGGCGTGAAATCACGTTAGCATATGTTTTTCATGTAATCTGATCCTTAAGCATAAGCCAACTATTTCAAAACTGGCTCAGCTGAAGCATAATTTATTTTTGTAATGTTAAAAAATAAACTAGCTATGTTGGATTTGTATGTTAATTTATCAAATGGGTATATTTTTTCAGTCTCCTATGTGTTTTTCTTTCAGTGATCCCCAAGAGTAACTTGGCTGTGATCAAATTTTTTTTTAGCTTTAGAACCCAACTCCTTTGTAGTCTGAATTCAAAACTCTCCAAATGTGGGTTGCTAGAAATATTAAGATTTATACTTATTTTGATATCATTCTTTCAAATTTTATGTATATTGTATAATATCTGTGCATATTAACATAATAGTACCTGTTCAATGTTAATAGGTAAATGAGTATATGTACACATTGGGAACATCTGCCTCAAATCCTCCATTCAAATAAATATGTTTGCAGAAGTGAATCATAGTCTATCTAAATATTTTTAAAATCATTTATAATTTAATTGTATAATACACAGTTGTTACCTCACTCTCTATAAGTAAAAGAAGCTAGTGAACTTCTAACCTGATGCTGAGTTTTTATTACATAGACCGAAAAAAATCTGGGATTATATAAGAAATAAATATGTGTAATTTAGGGCAATATTAAAGTATGAAATATCCAAGCTGACCATGATTACAGTTTAAATCCAGACCTGTCTCTCCTTTAGGCATTAAGATCAACATCACCTGTAAAGATCAGATAGACCTCTGCAGAGAATGTGGACAAACCTGAACCCTGGAACTCACACAGGAGTGTGACTTCTACTTGCATTTTGTGCTCTCGGGAAACATACAAGGTGACAGTCTCAATCCAAGACCTCTGGCCCCTAAACCTGATGTAATAATAAGATATTTTTGCTTTATATATTCTATAGTATTGCCAGACTTCATGAGAAATAAGAAAACTTCAGCATTATCTCAAAATGCAAAGTAAAATCTATATTCTATCCAGATATTTCTAACTATTCCCTCAAAGATGTCTTTAAGAAAGAAATGGCCCAGATCTACTCTAGTCCTCACTTTTACAACTTTGAACAATTACATAATTTCTTTGATCTCTAGCTTGAGGAAAAATAAAAGTGAGAATACCTATGTGTCAGGTTAAAAGAGATTATGCAATCATTACATGAAGCTTAATACATAATAGCACAAATTAAAGGTATCGATATTGAATCCTGAAGGAACCTCCTTTCTTCCCTGAAGGGGTTTCTTCAGCTCCCTCTTTACATACCAACTATGACAGTGCCATCTTTACACAGAAATGAGGGCAGTGTTTGTGACACACGGTTCTAAAATCAGGTAACTTCTTCAGGTTCTTCACCTGATTCATATTATGACTGAAGCTTTTGAGTTGATACTTAGAAGGATGAATTTTCCCATAATAAGGGATGAGTTCTGCCATCCCAAAAGACACACTTCTGAAAGCAAAAGAAGGTACAGTTAAACTATGGGATCTTTGAAATATTTATTGGCAAACTAATAGAACTTATCACTGAAAATCATATAAATTAGCTTTACTGAAAACAAATTTTCAAAATTAAATTATTCTGAAAAGCAAAACCAAAATGAGTTCTTAATTAACTAAATGGTGACACAAAAACAAAAAATTAAAAAACTAGAATCATTATTTAGAATAATCATAGGCATGTATTCATGATTTTTAAACAATTTCTTTTCTGTGTGTTTCTAATTCCTTTGCATCATTGTTTTTCTGGAAAATATATTATTTCAAGATGATTTAATTTTTTTATATAAATTGCTAGCAATCTTCAAAGACACATTTTATGGTTACTAAATGTAAAATAGTTTACAGAACTTGCACTTTTCCCAGGAAAACAAAAGTAACTACAAAAATATCCTTGGCTGGAGGGTTAGCTCAGTGGTTCCGGCGCCTGCCTCGCAAGCACAAGGTCCTGAGTTCAATCCCCGAAAACCACATACAATGCTGGGCCTGGAGACTCATGCCCACCAGCAGTCAGTACTACATACCACGGTGCCGGGCGTGGTGGCTCACGCCTGTAATACCAGCACTCGGGAGGCAGAGACAGGAGGATTGCTGAGTTCGAGGCTTGCCTGGGCTACATAGTGAGCTCAGAGCCAGCCTGAACTACAAAGCGATACCCTGTCTCAAAAAAAAAAAAAAAAAAACTCCGTCCTGCATGTTATAATATGTTTTAAATTTGAAGAACATTCTCTTTAATGAGGAATAATATCTACTTTATTTTATTATTGAAGTATATAAATGTTTTCTCTCCAATATTTTCATTATTGCAATTCTATTTATTTATTTATTTATTTATTTATTTATTTATTTATTTATTTATTTATTTATTTATTTATTTATCTTTTGCAGTACCAGGGATCAAACTAGAGACCCTTGTGCTTCCAAAGTAGGCACGGTACCACTTGAGCTATATCCCTAGCCCTGTAATTCTTTTTTTTTTTCCAAAGTATTTTTGAAAAACAATTCCTCAAATAAGTCATCATTATGTTTCTTAAAATTATTTTTAATTTTGTTTTTGAAAACTTTAGACTTCCTTAATGAAGTTCAAGATAGCAATTATTCACAACTGTATTTGTTCAATAAAACTCCATTGAAATAATTTTCTTACAAAATCATTGTAATACTTAAAAGTAAAATGAATCATGTGCATCACTAAAATTTTCATCATGATTCTCTTTTGGGGAATAAATTTTATTACCTTCCCCTTAACATACATCTCTTTTCAGTAATCTCAGTTCACTGAAAACATCAAAGATTAGCTTGGTGTGGTGGTACATTTGTTGCTGTTTGAATAATGATTTGCAAATAATTTTAGGAAGCAACAAAATATTCCAAATTTATAATTATGTATAGAAAAAATTTAGAAATTGACAGAATTTAAGAAAAAAATAAAAAGGACCTGTTATTATAAGATATGTAAAATGCATACAATAGATTTTCAAACTGAAAACATATTTTTAAAAATCTTTTGGTAGTTCAGAATAAAGTGTGAAATCCCTTACTTTTAGGTGAAAATTTAACTTATATTCATTATTAGCTTTAGAGTATAATTGTTATTCAGTTAGTTAAATTATATGTGTAAATTAGAGTAGTGCACAAATTATGAGATATACATAAATTTTAGGAGATTGTAGTAATTGTATTATACATTTATATAATAATACAAATTTAAAGTATTGATAAGATTTTTAAAAATTTCATTTCTACTGGTAATCAGTTTGTTCAAATATAGACAAATTTTATCTGCATCATAAACCAATATCAATTATCATGAATTAAGGATACTTATTAATTTGCTAATACATTCAGTTAATATTAATCTGAGATATGTACTAAGAATACTTTTCACCAAGAAATTGCAGTCTACTAAGGATTTATTATTTAGATAATTGTTTTAAATTTTTAGCTTCAATTTTTACATTTTAATTGAATTCTTTATTGGTACACTTTATATACAGCTCACAGTCACACTCAATGCTGGGGAATTTCTACCAGTACATGACACGAGTTTTCATTTTTACATATATCCCTACCCACTCCACACCCCCGACCCCCATATACATGTTATTTCTGTTTTCTTTCCATATTTATTATTTTCCTTCATTACATTCCCCTACCACATTCCCTTTGAGTATTTCCCATTTTACAAAATCTATTATACATTCTAGAATTCATTTTCATCTAAAGGTTCTCATACCAGAGAAAAGATACAGTATTTACGTATCTGTGATCTATTTATTTCACTTATTAGTCAAGTTGTGTCCATTTGCACATAAAAAAACTAAAACTTGTTCTTTATGGCAGAGTAACACTCCATTTTAATTTTTACATTTTTAATTAATTATATAACAGCACATATTTCACTTTTGGTGGAATAAACTTTCAAAAGTTTTAATTCTGATGCAAAGAACTGGAGTAAAAATTGAGACAATATTGAAAGTAACTGAGCCTTTTATTAGTATTGTGGGATGCTGCTTATTTAATACTGGCACCAAGTAGTGCAGTGGAGCTCACGGGGAACCTTGGCAACAAAGGAGACCTGTACCATCAACTAGAGCCTGGGCCTGTGACCCTCATGACACAGCCCAGACACATGTGGACATAGACTGGGCAAGTGGGGTGCAGTGGAGCTCACAGGTAACCTGGGCAACCCATGCTATTAACTGACACGTGGGCCTACAACTTTCTTGCTGCAGCTGAGACCACATCAGAAGGCAGTAAAGACAGATTGTTTAAGTAGGGAATGGCAGAAGTAAGGCAGTGATTCTTGGCAAGAAGGGTAGCTGGGTGCCATTGACCAGTGACTAGGTCTGAAACTCTAATATGATCAAGGTGAGTACAGAAGACCTTGGAATCTGCATTTCTTTGTCAGCCAAACTGGTCACAACTGATATAAAGAAGAGCCTCCAAAGACACCAGCTGCTTCTCTGTGGACACTGAATAAATGCAGCTGCAATACTGAAACTTAGACAGAGGCCTTTAGTTAGATCCGCCACACAATTCACCACATCAAAGAAAACACTAGAAGGGTGAGGGAATCCTACTGACTATAGGCATTAGTGAGTTGGTGGAGTCAGATCCACCTGCAAGAGCCTGAACTTTTGGAGAGTCCAAACCTGTAGGAGCTCATTGAGCTAAACCCAAGCATTATATTCAGAAACTAGATAAGGGATAACATGTCTCCTTGTGACTGATGTTCTTAGCTTTGTATATTGTTGTTGTAGATTTTGATGCTGTTGCTACTCTTTTTCTTTCTTTACTCTGATGTAACTTTCTTTTTTGATTTCTCTACTCAGCTGATGCTGAATCTGTCCAACCTTCCAGTTTTCTCTCCTCTCAGCTGCTTTCATCTTTATGGAAGAGGAAAGATACTTTCCACTTTTCCTCAGACTACTATGTTCCTTTGTTCTCTTGTTTCCTCACCCTTTCTGTCCTCAACTCAGAATCAATATCTACAAGTAAAAGGGTTTCCCTAATTTCTCTTCTTGTTGTATTATTATTATAAGAAGGTGTACAAAGTCTCTAGTGGTCCTGTGATTCTCAATTGGTACTGTATTATATATGTCCCTTTAGCCTCTTTGGTCCTCTGGCATCTATAAGGTGCTCAAAGTCTATGTGATCTTTAAATCTGCCAACCCTATTTCTAATCTTTCATTCACCTTCTATCTTCCTACGTCCCCAACTCCTCAGTAACCTTTTATTCCCAAAAGGTCCTGCTGCTATATTTAAAGACATGTATGTTGTAAACACGTTTTTGATTAATTCTAAATTTTGGCCTATGGTCATAGAGGTAATTCATGAGGTTAAAGTTTTCAGAAAGCAATTGTCAAAGCTTTTCATTTCTCTAAATATGTTCAATTTGTTGATGATACTGGCTGTATTATGTCAGCAAAGATGATGTGATTGTTCAGTTCAAATATCTCTCATGATGTGTGCCAGACCTGAGAACTCTCAAAGGCCATTACATATACAAGGAGGAAAACCCAGGAATTGACCATCACCTAAGGGTTCCAAATATTAGGAAGGGACTTGCAACAAATATTACCCAGGTACTAGGCAAGGAATTAAACAAATATTATCAGCAATGGAAAAGGAATAAAAATGATTAAAAACTAAAAAACTTAGACACAAAGATCACTACCACAATGGAATTCAGGGAAGAGGGAAATGGGCAAACAGAAACTCAAACACAGGACTCTTTGAGATGATGACAAAAGGAGATCTAATAAAATGGAAAACAAAATTGATCCCTGAGACAAAAATGGAGATGCTGAGCCGGGCGTGGTGGTGCATGCCTGTAATCCCAGCACTCGGGAGGCAGATTCAGGAGGATTGCTGAGTTCGAGGCTTGCCTGGACTACATAGTGAGCTCAGTGCCAGCCTGAACTACAAAGCGAGACCCTGTCTCAAAAAAAAAAAATGGAGATGCTGTCCACAGTGAATGACATGATTAATAATGCTAAAGAAGAAATCAGGGGCTTGATAGGACCTGAGATAGCAAAAGCAATGGAACCTTTTAACAGCTTCAAACAAAGTTCCACGTGATTAAAAATGAGAATGAAATTTTGTGAAGTAGGGTGAATGAAGCTGAGGAGCTACTTTGAGACCTGCAGAACAGAATCACAGTCAATGAAAAGAAAAGACATAATGGAAACTGCCAACAGACCATGAGAAATCAATCCAACAACTCCTAGATGATTCAAAGAATAACATAAAACTGACTGGAGTCACTGAGGAAGCAGGAGACAGGGAAAAATGCATAACAAAAACTCTTCAGATAGGCCAGAGGTTTAGCTCAGTGGTTTCAGCTCCTGCCTGCCTTGCAAGTGCAAGGCCCTGAGTTTGATCCCAGTAACCACACACAATGCTGGGCGTGGAGACTCACGCCCACCAGCCATCAATACCACATATCACAGTGCCAGGTGTGATGGCTCATGCCTGTAATCCCAGTACTTGGGAGGCAGAGGCAGGAAGATTGCTGAGTTCCAAGCTTGCCTGGACTACATAGTGAGCCATACTGGGCCAGGCTGAACTACAAAGCAAGGCCCTGTGCCAAAAAAAAAAAAAAAAAAAAAACCTCTTCATAGATATAATGGCAGAACACTTCATAGGAAAAGGAAAAGAATTGGACATACAGATAACTAAGGCATATAGGACTCCAAATGGCTATGATATAAAAAAAAAGTCTACACCTAGGCATATAATTATCAAGGTTCCAGATTCCAAGAAATACTGAATGAGATACTGAAAGCAATGGGAGAAAAGGAAGAAGTCACATACACAGGGAAGTCCATCAGAACACAGCAGATTTTCATCACAAATACTCAATGTGAGGAGTGCCTAGAGTGAAGTATTTCAAGACTTGGAGGAAAACAACCTCCAACCTAAACTGATGTATCCTGCAAAATTATCTTTCAAAATTGATGGAGAAATAAAACATGTCCATGACAAAGAACACCTGAAAAACAAATATGAAAACTGCACTCCAAAATATTCTAAAAAATATCTTGGGGAAACACACACACAAAATGAAAGTTACAAACTTGTGAAACTCAAGAGAGTGAGCCCGTTGGGCCAGACAAGAAAGTGAATGGAAAAGGATAAAAATAAAAACTAAAAGAGCTAAAAATAGAAAAACGTGCAGCTATAAGTTTGTCCATGTTAGTCTTAACCATTAATGTCAATGTACACAACGTCAATTAAAAGACACAGACTAGCAGAATGGATCAAGAAGAAAGAACCTACAATCTGCTGCACACAAGAAGCACACCTAATTCAGAAAGAAACCCATAGGCTGAAAGGAAAGGGATGGAAAACAATTTGCTAGGTGACCGGAAACTGCAAAAAAAAAAAAAAAAGCAGAGGTGGTGATCCTATTTGCAGACAAAATAGATTTCAAACTAGAGCTGATTAAGGGAGACAATTAAGATTACTATATGGCTGTACAGGGAACAAGCAAAGAGAAATAAAATCATAAATATTTATGCACCAAACTCTAATGCACCCAACTATATAAAACAAACATTAATGGACATGAAAAGCCAGATAACCACTAATACAATAGTAGTAGGGGACTTCAGTACTCCACTTTCATATATTGACAGACTGACTGGATACTTGAGCTAAACCAAACTTTTAAACAAATGGACTTAATAGATGCCTACAGAGTATTTCACCCTACAAAGCCAGAATAGACATTCTTCTCAGCTACTCAAGGCTCGTTCTTCAAAATAGATCACATCCTAGTTCATAAAACAGGTTTAAGTAAATACAAAGGAATTAAAGTTACCCCTGTATACTATCTGACCACAATTCCTTGAAACTGGAGCTGAATAAATTCCAAGATCCTCACATGGAAATTGAACAACACTCTGTTGAACAAACAATGGGCCACAAAAGAAATTAAAGAAGAAATTAAACAGTTTTTACAATTAAGCAATAACCCCAGTACAACATACAGGAATTTATGGAACACAATGAAACCAGTTCTTGGAGGGAAATTTATAGCAGTGAATGCCTACACCCAGGAAATAGAGAAAACTCAAATGAACAATCTAATGCTGAAACTAAAGTTACTAGAAAAGGAGGAACAAGACAAAACCAGAGCTTTTACTGGGAAGAAGTTATAAGGATCAGAGCAGAAATTAATGCAATGCAGACTAAGAGAATGCAGAGATCAGTGTGAAGATTTCTCAGAAAACTAGGATTAGAGGTTCTATTTGACCCTGCTAGGAATATACCCAAAGGAATTCAAAGAATCATATTGTAAAGTCATATGTACACCCATGTTCATAGCAGCTCAGTTTGTGATAGCCCAATCTTGGAAACAAGCCAGATGCCCATTAACTGGAGACTGGATGAAGATGATTTTTTATTTTTTTAAATAAAATGGACCATTATTCACTGTAAAGACTGCCAAGTTTCATTCATTTATGTGTAAATGGATACACCTTGAGGACACACTAATAAGTGAAATAAATAGATCACAGATATGTAAATACTGTATCTTTTCTCTGGTATGACAACCTGTAGATGTAAATTAGTTCTAGAATGTATGACAGATTGTGTAAAATAGGAAATATTCAAAGGGAATGTGGTAGGGGAATGTAACGAGGGGAAAGAATAAATATGATTCAGAAAGAAATAGAAATAGCTTGTATATAAGGGGGAGGGAGTTGTGGGTGGTTAGGGATATGTGTAAAAATGAGAATTAACTTGTGTTATATACTGGTACAAATTCCCTAATGTTGACTGTGATTGTGAACTGTATATAACTGTACTAATAAAGAATTGAATTTAAAAAACATCAACAAATCAAAAAGTTGGTTCTTAAACAAAATTGACAGACCCTTAGCCAACCTTATCAAACAAAGAAGGAAAAGGTCCAAGTTCACACTGTCAGAAATGAAAAGGGGGAAGTTACCACAGATCCAACAGAAGAACAGAGGCTAATAAACACACACTTTGAAAATTTACACTCCAACAAGATGGAAAAGATAGAAGAAAAGGTTAGATTCCTAGACACATATGAACTTCTAAAGATTAACAAAGAAGATATAAAAATGTTAAACACTCCCATATCAATCTGTGAAATTGAAAATGTAAAAAAAAAACTGACAAAGAAAAGTGATGGTCCTGATGGCTTTACTGCTGAATTCTAAAAAAGTTTTAAAGAAGAGTTAGTGCCACTACTTCTCAAACTCTTTAATGAAATTAGCAGTATTCACAAATTCATTCCTGGAAGCAACCATTACATTGATTCCAAAAACAGATTAAGAGCCAACCTAAAAAGAAAACTACAGGCCAATCTCTCTAATGAACTTTGCTGCAAAAATCCTGAATAAAATAATGACAAACAGAATACAGAGTATCATCAAGAAGGTCATACACCCAAAACAAGTTGGATTCACCCCGGGGATACAAGGACGGTTCAATATACATAAATCAATAAATATAAAACACTATATTAACATATTCAAAAGCAAAAACCATATGGTCATCTGAATAGATGCAAAAAAAAATCATTTCACAAAATCCAGCACCCATTCATGATCAAAACCCTACAGAAATCAGAATAGACTTTATCTTACACTAATAAAAGCTATTTATGAGAACCCATTCTAAATGGTCAAAAACTGAAACCTTTCCCATTAAGATCAGGAAGAAGACAAAGATGTCCACTATCACCACTCCTGTTCGATATAGTACTGTAAACATTAGCCACAGCACTTAGGCAAGAGAAAGAAATAAAAGCAATAAAGATAGAAAAGGAAGAAGTTAAACTGTCATTATTTGCAATGACATGATCTTCTACGTAGAAAATCCTGAAAAGTTAATCAAAACACTTCTAGACAATTGACAAATTTAGTAGTGTAGCTGGATATAAGATAAATGCTCAAAAATCAATAACCATATATAACACAAGCAACAGACTTACTAAAAGAGAAATTGGAGAGTTAAGCCCATTCACAATAGTATATAATAAAATGAAATATCTAGGAATCAGTCTAACAAAGGAGGGGAAAAATTTCTACTCTGAAAACCATAGTACACTGAAAAAGAAAATTGAACAAGATTTCAGAAAATGAAAAGATATACCTCATTCATGGTTAGGAAGAAACAACATCATCTAAATAGCTATACTCCCACAACTACTATATAGATTCAGTGCAATTCCAATTAAAATCTTAATATTATACTTCATAGATCTAGATAAAATAATCCAGAAATTCATCAGGAACTACAAAAAGTCCTAGAATAACAAAAACAATTCTAAGCAACAGGACATGGCAGGGGGGTTGGGGGACATATTATCATTGCCAATTTGAAAATATACTGCAAAACCATTGTGATAAAACTGCATGGTACTGGCAAAATAACAGATGCAAGGACCAGTGAGACAGATTAGAAGACTCAGAAAGAACTGCAGATACCCTTAGCCACCTCTTCTTTGACAAAGGAGTCAAATATCTTCCACGAAGGAAATGTAGTGTCTTGAAAAAATATGGTCCAAAAGCTGGGCTTTAAATTGCCAAAGATTAAAGCTAGACCTAACTATTTCGCTGTGGATTAGAGACTTAAGTATTAAAACGGAAACACTAAACCTGTTGGAAAACAGATTAGGTAGAACTGTTGGGGGCATTGGCTTAAGGAAAGACTTTATGAACAAAACCTCTGCAGCATGAGAACTAGCAGAGGGAATAAAAAAAATGGCATTTTGCCGGGCGTGGTGGCTCACGCCTGTAATCCCAGCACTCAGGAGGCAGAGACAGGAGGATTGCTGAGTTCCGGGCTTGCCTGGGCTACATAGTGAGCTCAGAGCTAGCCTGAACTACAAAGCAAGACCCTGTCTCAAAAAAAAAAAAAAAAAAAAAAAAAAAAAAAAAAAAAAAAAAAAAAAAAAAAAAAAAAAAAAAAAAAAAAAAAAAAAAAAAAAAAAAAAAAAAAAAAAAAAAAAAAAAAAAAAAAAAAAAAAAAAAAAAAAA
>PVIC010034500.1:0-19566 GCA_004025085.1 Thryonomys swinderianus
AATCCTAGTTTTTTGAGGAACCTCCACACTGATCTTCGCAGTCGTTGCACAAGTCTACATTCCCACCAACAGTGGAGAAGAGTTCCTTCCTCCCCGCAGCCCTCACCAGCATTTATTGCTGGTTAATTTTGCAGTGGCAGCCATTCTTTGTGGAGTGAGATGGAATCTCAGTGTTTTCATCTGCATCTCTCGAATAATCTGTGATGTTCAGCATTTCTTCATATGCTTCCTGGCTGCTTTTACTTCTTCCTCTGAGAAGTGTCTGTTCATTTCAGATGCCCATTTTTGAATTGGGTCTTTAAATTTGAGGGACTGATTTTTTTAAACTCTTTAGATGTTCTAGATAGTAGCTCTTTGTCTGAGAAACAGCTAGTAAAGATCTTTCCCCATACTGCTGGTTGTCTTTTAGCTCTGCTGGTGGTTTCTTTTGCTGTGCAGAAGCTTTTTAATAGGATGAGATCCCATTTATTGATTCCTTCTGCTAGTTCTTGTGCTATAGAGTTTTTGTTCATAAAGTCTTTCCCTAAGCCAGTCTCCAAAAGCTCTGACTAACCTGTTTTCTAGCAGGTTTAGTGTTTCTGTTTTAGGTCTCTAATCCAGTTTGATTTTAGTTTAGTACACGGTGAAAGAGATAGGTCTAGCTTTAGTCTTTGGCAGGTTAAAGTCCAGTTTTTCCAGCACCAGGTTGTTTTTTTACCCCCCCCCCCCGCCTTCCCTGAGACCACATTTTGATAAGGGAAATGCAGAGAAGTGAAGATGAACATTAGAAAGCAATGTTGGAGGAAGGAGAGCCTTAGAAAGGACAGGCCAGGGCCACCTGAAAATGATCTCTGTGGCATGGCACATGCCTGCTTCCTTCATTGCTGTCTTGGTAAGTACCATGTAGTGGTGCACTGGGCTTCTGATTTGGACTTGAAACCCAGCTGTGTGGTACAAGCAAGCTATCCAAAGGCTCAGCATCTTAATTTCTCTACCTATAAAACAAGAGTAATGGAAACTACTTTTCAAAGCTGTTTTGGGATTTCTTTATTATTTAAATCTAACCATCAACCATACAACTGTACAATTGTGCACAGGGTTCCGGTATCTCCATGACCTGATCAACACTTACTTTCTGCACTTTTTTTTTTTTTTTTTAATTTTGCAGTACTGGGGACCAACCTAGGACCTTGTGTATGCCAGGCAGGAGTGTCTCTACTGGCCCATTTTCTGTACTTTTTCATAGTAGCCATTCTAATTTTTTTTTTTTTTGAGACAGGGTCTCACTTTGTAGTTCAGGCTGGCCCTCAGCTCACTATGTAGCCCAGGCAATCCTGGAACTCAGCAATCCTGCCTCTGACTCCCAAGTGCTGAGATTACAGGCATGAGCCACCACGCCCAGCACTGTGGTATGTGGTACTGATTGCCAGTGGACGTGAGTCACCACGCCCAGCATTGTATGTGGTTACCAGGGATCGAACCAGGAAGCTTGTCCTTGCCAGGCAGGCACCAGAACCACTGAGCTAAATCTCCAGCCCAGCCATTCTAATTTTTAAAAGGCAAACATAAATAAAATTACCATGGGTATCTTCAAAACCAATCAACTGAATAAATCTAATTGAGAAGACTTGGAGAATACTGTAGAACTCACCACCCCAGACACAATGTTGAACAAAGACATGGGAATTTATTCTGTAAATCACATGGCAAAGCATTCTAAAGTTCTTCCCTGTCCCTCGGACTCCTGCTGCCACACCACTCCAGAAAGTTCCTCCCTGCCATGCTGCTACCTCTCCTACACCTTCTCTCTGGGTTCCATTCTACTTTATCATTGTTGTTTTGTCTCTTTTCCGAACAATCTTGTCTCTTGTCCAAACAATCTTGCTGTGTTCATCCACAGGAAGCAGAATCTGGTCTGTATTTGCTTTTTCCTTTCGGAGAACAGCTATCTGGAATATATTTCTCCAATTCATTAGAAAGATTGTGAAAATTAGCTAGCATATAATAGATGCTATATTAGTCAGCTTTTTTATTGCTGGGACAAAATCCCTGACACACAACTTAAAGAAGCAGAGGTTTATTTTGCACATGGTTTCAGCTCTCAGTTCACAGTTGGCTGACACAAAACAGAAACATCATGGCACAAAGCTGCCTGGCAGAGAAAAGTTGATGCACTCGTGGTATCCAGGAAGCAAGAGAAAGGAGCCAGGGACCAGATGTACAAGGCCATGGCCACATGACCCACCCAGACATACCCAAAACTTTACCAATCTCCTAGGCATCTCTCAAGTCAGTCAAGTTGACAATCAAAATTAACCATCATTGGGGCTGGAGATTTAGCTCAAGTGGTACTGCGCCAGCCTTGGATGCAGTAGGGCCTGAGTTCAATCACCAGTACAGGAAAAAAAAAAATTAACCACCATTAGCTAATAGTATAGAACCTACTTCGTAAGTGTACTCTGAGTGCTATCAGATAAGCAGTGAGTACAAAGTACATCTCAGTAAGCACTTTCTGGAGGCTCAGAACTATTACTGTGGTAGTAACTGGTAGCCCATGTGTAGGATTTAATCACTGTATGACAAGACAAACTGCCAGTGACTTTGGGTCATGTGACTGTGGAGAGTCTACTTGGAGCAGATGATCTTTGACTTTCCCCAGAACTCGGAGTGCTTCCTTTAAATACACATGTGTAAGGGGAACAGGTATCTACTGCCCTGGGCTAATGGTTTAATAGGGAGTTTTGTAGCTCAGAAAATCTGCTGTTCCCAATATCTCCTTAGTAGGGGGAGGAGACAATAAATTTGGATTTAGAAGGGGAAGGAATCTCGTCTTCAACTGTTCCTATGTCTGTAACAAAATGCAACAGCCTCCTCTTTGTGGATTTATTCAGCTACCTACAGTTTCAGTTATGTGTAGTCAGTGGTTCTAAAACTATTCTTTGGAAAATTTCAGAAATAATTTGGAAGTTTTAAATTGTGCACCATTTTGAGTAGTGTGACAAGGGTTCCAGTATCTCCATGACCTTATCAACCCTTACTTTCTGCACTGTTTTTTAAATTTTGCAGTACTGGGGACCAACCTAGGGCCTTGTGTATGCCAGGCAGGAGTGGCACCACTGAGCTACACCCTTGGTCCATTATTCTCGTGATGTCTGCTTGTGAATTGCCCCTTTGTCTAGCAATCTCTGCTGTACATTTTGCATGTGCCGATAGTCAGTGGCTATTTTAACTGCCAGGTGACTCTTGTGGTTGCTGTGCTCAGGTGACCTTATTTTACTTAATGGTCCCAAAGCACAACAGTTGTGATGCTGAAGATTTCATGGCTGTTGCTATAATTTTATTGGTAGCATTTACTCTGTTATTGTGCCTAATTATAAATGAAATATAATCATGTTTAATTACATAGTAATTAAAACATAGTATATCTAGAGTTTGTTACTGTTTTTAAAAAATAGTCTATGCTGTACAGGGTTTGTACAATCTGTGGTTCCAGGTGTTTACTGAGGGATTTTGGAACACATCCCCTGTGGATAAGAGGGCAGTATTATACCTTAGACTGGGTAATTTATAAACAACTGAAATTTATTTCTCACAATTCTGGAGACTGAGTAGTATAAGATCAAGACATCAGCAGATTGTATTAACCAAGTACGATTTATTCATCTCCATTTCTTTTTTTTCTTTCTTTCATAGATTAATTTGGTAGAATGGAGAATTTCTGGACATTAGGTCCCATGGTTTAGTTTAATTTTCAGGAGTAATGGAAGCTGGCTTTTATTTAATTATGCCTTGTGCCAAAGGCTGTTATGGACTGAATGTGTGTGCCCACACCCCATTTGTTTGTAGAAACCTTTTTTTTTCATTGAATTCTTTATTGGTACATTTTATATACAGCTCACAATCACATTCAACACTGGGGAATTTGTACAAGTATATGACACAAGTCAATATTCATTTTTACCCATATACCTACCCACCCCACAACTCCTCACCTCCTATATACATATTCTTTCTCTTTTCAAATCATATTTATCCTTTCCCCTCATTACTTTCCCCTACCATTTTCCCTTTGAATATTTCCTATTTCACAAAATCTATCATATATTCTAGAACTTATTTACATCTACAGATTCTCATACCAGAGAAAAGCTACGGTATTTACATAGCCATGATCTATTTATTTCACTTATTAGTGTGTCCTCCAGGTGTGTCCATTTGCACATAAGTGAATGAAACTTATTGTTCTTTATGGCAGAGTAATAGTCCATCCATTTTATTAAAAAAAAAACCCATCTTTATCCAGTCTCCAGTTGATGGGCATCTGGGTTGTTTCCAATGCTTGTTAAAATCTTAACCTCAAATGATGCCATTTGGAGGTAGGACCTGTGAGAGGAGATTAAGCTGTTGCAGTCCTTCCTGAATGGGATTAGCACCCCATGAAAAAAGACCCCACTGAGCACTCTGGGCCCCTCCTGTCATAGGAGGACAGGGTGAGAAGATCTGCCCTGATCTTGAACGTCCCTTTTCTAAACTATGAGACATAAATATTTGTCATTTGAGCCACCCAGTCTATGACATTCTTTTATAGCAACTGGGCAAACGCAAATCCTCCACTTTTGGATTTTTTGCAGGCGGAAGGGGGTGACCTTCAGCCTGACCCCTGTACCTCCTATTTCTTCACCAGCCACCCCTGTACAAACACGGCACCCGGCTGACTGGCACAGGCACAGCCCCACCCCGTACTGCCTGTACTCCAATGCTGGAGGGAGTTGTGCAAAGAAAGCAAATCAGCTGTGCTCCGCCCAAGCACGTAGGAAACAGACCACAGCTGGGCACCAGAGGCAGCTTTGGGTTGAATTCCGTGCCGTGCGGCGGCTGTGCCCCCGGAGACGCTATTCGGTGTCTCTGAGCCGTGCGTGTGGGGACGGCAGTAGATGCACCTCCCAGGCTGGCGGAGACCTCAGGGAGGAGCTGCTCCCCTGCGACGGGGAACAGGCTGCACACATTATCCTGAAGGCCGCTGGGAACCTTCTTGGGGCTGGAAAAGTTTATTTCCCAGACCCCCTGACACCCCCAGGCCCCCGCCCCCCATCATCTGCATTGCTCTGTAACTGCCTCCAGCGCATTCAGACAGAAGTTTCTCGAGCTGGACGCTGACTAAACAGGTCACTTTTCAGGAGTGGCTCCAGCAGGGACTCCGCGGTCGCCTCATTCCCTCAAGATCTGCGGAGGAGGAAGGAAGGCCCGGCTAACGGCAATTAAAAGCAACACTTCCGCGCTTGATCCTCTCGTCACAGTCCCAGGGAGGGTCGCAGAGAAGTGGAAGGGAAGGCCTCCCTTGTTCTTCTCCCCGTTGGACAGAATTCTAACGGTTGCATTTGATGCAGCACCTTCAAGGCTTTCCAAACCGGCTTCAGAACATCTCAGAGGAATGAGATGTCTCTCCCCTCCTTTATTTTCCTCCTCTTTCCTGCCTATGACATCTTTCTTTCCTCTTCGGTTCTCATCCCCCTAATGCCAATAGCTTTTTCAGATTATTCTAGTACTAACTAACCCTTGAAGGATGCGGTTTTCCTCCTTCCCTTAAAACACTATTGTGATTATAATTTTGAAGCATAAAATTCAAGGCCAAGGTAATACTTTCCAAATTAGAAAATCTTTATTCTTTTTTTTGAGAAATTACTCATGTAGGTGGCAAAACACAATCAAATAACACATATATGTATATAGCATAAAACCTTGCACTGGGTTTCTCAAAAATTTCCCCTTGAGGTGGCCACAGCTCAACAGTCTGACATGCATCCTTCCAGACATTTCTGAGTGGACCATTTGACAGGTGTATAGTAATTGCCTACAATGTCAGGGCAGTGTGCTGTGCACATAAATCTATATATTGTACATGCAAATTTTTGTGTATCTGTCATGCACATTGGCAAAAATAACTTGTACTAATATCTCCGTGCCACCTTTCAAGTTACTATGTAGACACAAGTATACATGATTTTTTCATAGCCACGTAGTATTCAGTTGTAAAAATATGCCAAAATGTGTATTACCTGCAGTATGCTATTTTAAAAACCACCCACATTTCCTTTGCTTACAGAATGTTGAATAACCAGCTTCAAGTGTCCTGCCTTGACAGCAGCCGGCACAGACAGGACCGGGCGCAGTAGGGTCTGTCCCCAGCGTCAGGGTGTGGGCTGCCTGTCAGTCCTTTGAACGGGCAGACAAGACCAGCAGCAGAAGCAGTTTAGGGAGCCCAGCCAGCCAGCGGCGCGGGCCAAGCGCACCCTCAGTCCTTTGACTTCAAAGCTGCCGCCGCCGCCACGGCTCCCATAACCCTCTGCTGCCTTCGCGGTCACTGTGTCTACATACGCACCCACACTGCTGTGCTATCATGCTGCTCCGCACTCACTTTGTGCCATAAATTGGGTAGGCTACCAGTGAATCAATAGGAAAGGGGTGAGGGGAAATAAACGAGGTCATGAAACAGGAAGCCGGAGAGGGGTCTGCATGTGCCTGTGCGTGCACGGGAAGGAAGTCCCCCTCTGGCTAGGGGCAGCAAATGCCGAGGTTTTAAAGAGCCGCGGAAAGTAAGAAGTACAAAGTAAGAAGCTCTTGCTCCTTTTCCTCCCCGTGATCTTCCTGGTCTCCTGGTACGAAGTTGCTAACAAATAGGCAGACTTCACCCTGAGTTCAGCCTCCCTCCGGGCACCGTGGGCCCTGCAGTCACCGGGGGTCCTGGACTCCTAAGCAGTTTCCTAGCTGGGTGGTGAAACCAAAAATGCAGCCTAATTGGTCCCTGGCTCTTTCTAGTGAGTGAAGGAGCTTTCTGTTTTAAGAAATAAAGTGACTTAGCTGTTGATTCACTGCCCACAGGGAGATTTCTGAGCGCAGGCTTCTTAGCCTCCGCAGAGATTTGCATACAACTTCCACTTCCTGCTTCAGAGCTTGTTCTACAACTTACCTGGCCCTGGACAGGGCGAGGGAGGTGGAGAGAGACCCGAAGAGGAGGCAGGAGAAGCAGAAAGCACGACCACCCTCGGCCTGTCTGTCTGTCCCTGCTGGGTCTGAGGTGAGTGATCTCTGCTCCGTCTGATTTCTTAACCACTGACCCACTTTCCGAAGCACTGTTTTCTCTCTGCTGAAACATTCTGCCCCTAATTCCCTCAGCCCTTCCCTCTCTCCCCACCCTTAGCTTGTTTGTATAGGGACCGGCTCGGGCTGAGCAAACGAGAGTAAATTTCTGCAGCAAGAATGTGTTGTTGGATTAGTGTTTTGGACCAGCGAACTGAGATTTAACTCTTGCAAGAGGGGGAGCTCACACAGGGCAGGATTCCAGGCAGCTTGGGAACTGTTCCTATGGGTGTCTGGTGTCTCCTCAAGTTTCAATCAAGACTTGAAGCTCCACTGCGCCGAGGAAGAACCCCCATCACGGCAAAGTTTAAGGACCTGGCTTCCGGCTCCTGGGACGTGTCAGTGGTAGAGTGGGAAAGACAGCTCCCAGATTCCCTCCATCCTGGCTTCATTCAGGGGGAAAAAATTCCACACCACTTTCTTGGGCCAGGACATCCACTGAGCTCTGGGCTGCCTGTGAGCCCTGCCTGCCCCCGCTGCAGCCCTGCTCTCCTCACGATTTTGCAGGCCCTGGACAGAAGGTCTGGGGACACAAGTGGGGAACTGCAGGGCTTGGTGGTGCAAGCTAAACACGCTTCTCGTGACATCCAGCTTCTAGGTGCTCTCTTCAAATAGGTAGTTTTTGTTTGTTTGTTTGTGTAAGTGGGAGAAAATAGGCCAAATAATTTTAAAAGAAGAAAGGAAACTTGTATCCAATTTCTCACTCTATTCTGTGTGATTCCATCTCTTACACAACTTCCTTTGGCTCCCCTGGGCCTGGATTTCTTCACTGGTAAAGTGCGTGTGTGCGTGCGCTTGTGTGTGTGTGTAAACTAGCATGATTATGTCTAAATTCCTTTCTAACCAAACAAGGCTGGGCAGAGGCAGAAGGGGGAGAGCCTTAATGGGTGGTCTTAGAAGACTTGTTTTGCTTGCTGGTTATTACCTATATAAATTTTACCTTCTGTTTCTACTTGGTGAGCCCCTGGGGGAAAAAGGACTTTATTTCTTAAAGTCCTTTTTCTAGGCTGCAGAATCTCCCCTACTAGCAAAGAGCATACTGCAAAGCGCTTACGGGACGCCTCATAGATTCCCCCGGCTTCTTCCCACATAAGCTCTTTGATTTCTGTTTCACTCATCTGCTCTCTAGGCCAAAGGTAAAGCAGCAGTCAGGCCGAGCTGTGGAGCTGTCAGAGGACGCTGGTGCTGCAGAGGGCTGACTAGAACTGAGGTGTCATTATTGGTTCTAAACAGATAGGAGCAAATGGAGGATTTCTTGTCCCATTGGGGTTTCCCGGGAAGCACCGCCCACCCCATGCATTTGGTCACTGAGTCAGGAGAGGCTGGAGGACTGGCAGGCAAGCTCAGTTACCAGAAGCCAGAGACTGACTTAGCCGGAGCAGGAAACCTCTCCCATCGGGACAGTCAGTGTGTGGGGCCTTTAATGGGAGGGGAAAGGAAACAGTGAAACACAAGCTCACGCCATTTCAGGGCATGACTATGATCAGACTCATTAGATGGCAGAGACATGGACTCTTTAACCTTTTCCGAACCACTGCCTTTTCAAAATGTGTTATTGTTTATTTTGGGTAATTTCTCACTGTCAGTACAGTTCCAACAGGCTCTGGCTGACTGGGACGGTTGATTCAGGGCCTTGGTGGTGCTGAACTGCTGTGGACTTCAAGGTCCTAGTATAATCCTCCTCATATTTTCAGATGTTTCTGTCTAATCCTCTGGGCTAAGGGCAGGAATTTCAACGTGTTCCACCTGTGGTGCTTTGTATTTTCAAATCGCATGCATCATTATCAGAAATCAGGCTGTTTCAGCTGCCAGCCTCTCGTCCGTCATAAAGGCCACACCCACCGCAGTCATTGGTCATCTGGCACTGCCACTTGGTGCCCAGTGCCGGGAGATGTTCTCATGTTACGAGGGGTGGGCTAACAATCGGGGTCTGGTAATGTAGCACAGCATTGGAGGGAAAGCTTCCTAACTCAGGAATCTCATTTTCTGAACAGACAGACAGAAAATATTACAGCCTGCTTCTCCCAGGGTTGAGAAGTTAGTGACTTTCAAATGTTCTGAAAATTAAAAGAGGAGAATCGTATTTGCAGGCGTTTTTTAACAGGCACTCAGCAAGATAGATGATGGTGGGGTAGTTTGTCTAAATTAGATCAATGTTTTACACATCACAGAATGGAAATCTCAGATATATCCTGAATTCAAATCATTTTTCTGCTGCAGGCAATTTTAGATTAGCCTTTAAAAACGTACATATATCAATTGCAGGCAACTGCTACAGAAAAAAAAAGCACAGATGAGGCACATTAAACTTTAAATTCCTTTCAGATCCAACTAAATGACCCCTAATATTTGATCGCATCTCTTTATCAAAACAATCCAGCAGGCCTTCTGTGAGAAAGCATCTCAGTGAGGGGCCAGAATCAAGACGCTGTCCCCTGGGTCTCTCCCGTTTCTTCCCAAGGCATTGTTCCCAAGCTGTTTTTAGCTCCTGACACCCAGGCTGTCCTTCTCCCTCCAACATCCGTGTCTCATGCCCGGCCGGCCTCCCAGAGCACACACGTCCTCAGCAGCCTGGGTGCTCAGCTCACGTGCCTGTGTTCACGCCGTGTGCCTGCGGGCATGCCGGGAGGACAGGAGCTGTCCGTGACGGGGAAGGGTGGCCTTGCACACACGCAGCAGCCGCTGGAGCTGGGATGATTTGGCTTGGTTCCCTGATGAGGCGGCTGAAACCAAGCCCATGCGCAGGGACGGGACTGAACTAGAGACCCTGCCTGTGTGCTCTCTCAGCACCCCAAGGGGGAGGCTGCCTGGGGCCGGGCAGGTCCTCCAGGGAGGAGGGAGACTTGGCTGTCCTCTGCTCCCTTGCCGTCCCGTGCCCAGGGTTCTGTGTTTTTCCTGTTTCTTCTCCCAGGGCCAGGTCTCACTCACGTCCCTGAACTTTCTTCCCACTCTGAGCTGCCTGCCCACACCCTTCCAGCCACCAGCTCAGCCCGTCGTGCTCTGACTGCTGGCCTGGATTCAGACTTTGCCTTCTTCCAGATGATGCTTCTCGTACCTGTGTACCGCATATAAAGTACAGAGCAAGTTAAGTCTTCTTCGCCAATAGAGGCCAAGTAGGTTTTCCTCAGGGTTTCCCCACTTCCCTTTCTTCCCTCCTCTTCCACACTGCGCTCTGCCTTTCCATCCCTTCCTTCCTTTTCCTGCGGTCTGTGCTGAGGACTGAATGAGGAATCAACAAATGTGTGCTTAGGGAACCCCCTTATCGGAAAGAAAAGAAAAGACAGCAACAACAGAAGAGCACAGGCGGGTCTGCAGTTGTTCCCTGAGTGTTTTGGGGTTTTTTTGTTTTTTTTTTTTGTTTTTTTTTTTGCTTTTTGAGACAGGGTCTCGCTTGTAGTTCAGGCTGGCCCTGAGCTCACTATGGTGCCCAGGCAAGCCGCCGCGAACTCAGCAATCCTCCTGTCTCTGCCTCCCGAGTGCTGGGATGACAGCGTGAGCCACCACGTCCGGCATTGTGGTATGTGGTGTTGATTGTTGGTGGGCGTGTCTCCACACCCAGCATTCTATGTGGTTACCGGGGATCGAACTCAGGACCTTGCGCTTGCGAGGCAGGTGCCGGAACCACTGAGCTAACCCTCCGGCCCCGCCCTGAGTGTTTTTTCACCAGCTTCCAATGTGGCAGTCAGTCTGCTCCCACTGTCTGCCTCTTCCTTCCACAGCAGCCTGCAGGAGTCCCGGGGCACATTTCCCGCAGCTGCCTCAGTCTGCCCTACTCTGTGCAGCCGCACATGGGACTTCCTGCGTAGGACTATGTACCGGACAGGTCTGTGGCCCCCTGTCTCCAGGGATCCCACTACTTCAAATCCTTTCACAACCTCATGGAAGAAGTCCTCCGACGGGAACATTCTACAAGTAAACTGAGTAAGGAAGTGTGACTGAGCCAGGTACTTCGCTCAAAAGCAGCCTTTGGGTGGGGTGGTGCATTCCTGTCATTCCAGCTCCTCGGGAAGCTGAGGCAGGAGGACTTCAAGTCTGAGGCCAGCCTGGCCAACTTAGTGAGACCACATCTCAAAATAAAAATTTCAAATGAGAAGGGCCAGGGATAGATAGTGATAGTGTTTTCCTAGTATGTCCAAGATCCTGGGTTCAATCCCCAGCACAACCGTAACTTCCACTAAGCGAGCCAATATTATGGAAAGTTTGCATGCATTTGTGCTGTGAGCAGAGAACATTAATGAGTATACAGATTTGAGTTTTAAATTCATGTCTTTAAGATAAAAGAAATTAATCCTGGGGAATTAAATAAGACCTTGAAATCTAAAATTGAAAGTATCTTGATTCAAATTGGATTTGAGGAGCCTCCCAAATGTAAGTTAATATATTTATTTCTTTTATCCACCTGGAATAATCATGCTGTGAATTTATTGGACCCTTCAGTCCTATTACTGATCTGCCAAAAATACTAAGAAAAAAAAAAAAGAAGAAAGAAAAGAAACACAACTAGTTGGTGAACACCGAGCCTTGATTATCCGGGAGCTGTTAGTGTGGTTTATTAATTACTCAGGCTGCTCACTCCTGCCCTCCCCTGTTCCTCGCTCTGCTATCTGTCTTCTTGCAGGGACAGACACCTTCATTAAGTCCCAGTTGTCCTTGCTTCGGCGGCCTCCCTGGAAGATCTCCCCTCTTGAGATGCAGCACCATTTATCATCACCCTTTGTCTGTGCTCTGTCAACAAGTTTTCAATTTATTTTGAATTCAGTTTATGATTAAAATTTAATGAGATCCAATCAAGTGCTTTTCTCGAATCAAGATGCCTGTGCAGTGTCACCGTGTCTTGTGTTGTAGTGGCATGAAGGTTTCCAGCCTGTTGATGCTTTGCAGAACACAGGTGACACGTGCCCACGCCCCTCAGAGTCTACGTGAATCATTCTGAGCTGTGCTATTCCAGAAGGTTCTAGGGTGTGCTTCTCCCATTCCCTTTCTCTCCCCCAAATAGCTGTACTTGTCAGTCCTCCCAGCCGGGTTATCAGCAACTCAGTGCACGGGCTCCGGGGCTGGACTGCCCAGCTCTGCTACCCGATGACCTTGTGACTTCAAGGAAGCTATTTAACCTTCCTGTGTCTCAGACCCCCTGTCTATAAAATGAGACCAACAGTAGTACTTAGCAGCTAGGGTCATTGTGTTAAATCACTTAATATGTGTACAACACCTGGGATGATATTTCACACCATTCAACAAATATTAACAAATGATTGCTAACAAAAGATTAAGTTTCTTGGGTTTTTTGGGGGTTTTTTTGAGACAGGGTCTTGCTTTGTAGTTCAGGCTGGCCCTGAGCTCATTATGTAGCCCAGGCAACCCTCAAACTCACAGCAATCCTCCTGCCTCTGACTCCTGAGTGCTGGGATTACAGGCGTGAGCCACCATGCCCAGCAATTTTGCCTTTTGTAGGCAGAGTTTACCAGCCCCCAGTGTGTATGGTTTAGTTGAAAGGCAGTCTATAGGATGGATCTACCTTCATCAGTCAGTTGTTACGCCACTTTGGAATAGCTATGGTGTCTAGGCCTCTGTGATAAAGGAATGGCAAAATGGTATGTATTCCCAACCCTGCCTATAGCCCAGGCTTGTTTTAAGACCCAAATAAGATGAAGTGAATCAAACATACTGGAAATAACTCCCTTATCAACTTGTTGGTTAAAATGATAGTCTTGGGGTCGGGGATTTAGCTCACTGGTTCTGGCATCTGCTGTGCAAGTGCAAGGTCCCCAGTTTGATCCCTGGTAACCATATATCACAATGCCAGGTGTTGTGACTCATGCCTACCATCAATCAGGACCACACTCCACAGTGCCAGGCATGGTGGCTCATGCCTGTAATCCCAGCACTCAGAAGGCAGAGGTGGGAGGATTGCTGTGAGTTCGAGGGTTGCCTGGGCTATAGTGAGCTCAGGGCCAGCCTGAACTACAAAGTGAGACTCCGACTCAAAAACAAAACCAAACAAAACAGAACAGTCTTTTCACATTTGATTCATAGGTGTTGAACATTTCTTCATATGTTTCTTGGCTGCTTTGACTTCTGCCTCTGAGAAGTGTCTGTTCATTTCAGTTGCCCATTTATGAATTGGGTCTTTAAACTTGGGGAGGCTGATCTGTTTGAGTTCTTTATATATTGTCGATAATAGCCCTTTGTCTGATACACAGCTAGTAAAGATTTTTTCCCATGTTGTTGGTTGTCTTCTAGCAGTGCGAGTGACTTCTTTGGCTGTGCAGAAGCTTTTCAGTAGGATGAGATCCCATTTGTTGATTCTTTCTGCTAGTTCTTGTGCTAGAGAGGTTTTATTCATAAAGTCTCTGCCTAAGCCAATCTCTCCAAGAGTTTTACCTAGCCTGTTTTCCAGCAGGCTTATTGTTTCTGTTTTAATGTTTAAGTCTCGTATCCACTGTGAGTTTAGTTTTGTGCATGGTGAAAGAGATAGGTCTAGCTTTAGCTTTTGGCAGGCTAAAGCCCAGTTTTTCCAGCACCATTTGTTAAAGAGGCTGTCTTTCTTCCATTGGGGATGTTTGGCTCCTTTGTCAAAGATAAGGTGGCTAAGTGTATCTGGAGTTGTTTCTGGGTCTTCATAGGAGAGTGTTTACAGCTGGGTATAAAACCAAGGGACACAAGAGTTTCAAACCCAAACTACTCTCTACAGTTAAATAATAAAATAGTCCTTGGTTTTTAAAAGTGTGCTATGAGCCAAACTCTTCATTCAACACTGCTTAAACTTCTTTTATCCTTGTAATACCCCTAAGGGAGAAGTGTTGCTACTTTCCCCATTTTGCAGATGAGAAAAGTGAGGCCCAGAGAAGTTAAGTAATTTTGTGAAAGTCATACATCTACCAATGCAACTGGTAGAGGACAGTAACCCTAAGGAACCTGAATTCAGAGCCTGTGTATTTAAGTACTGTGTTTTCTCACCCTGAAGAAATATGTATTGTTGGGCCGGAGGGTTGGCTCAGTGGTTCCAGCGCCTGCCTTGCAAGCGCAAGGTCCTGAGTTCAATCCCCGGTAACCACATACAATGCTGGGCGTAGACACACGCCCACCAGCAATCAACGCCACATACCACAGTGCCAGGTGTGGTGGCTCACGCCTGTAATCCCAGCACTCGGGAGGCAGAGGCAGGAGGATTGCTGAGTTCGAGGCTTGCCTGGGCTACGTAGTGAGCTCAGAGCCAGCCTGAACTACAAAGCGAGACCCTGTCTCAAAAAAAAAAAAAAAAAAAAAGAAATACGTATTGTTGATTCATGGTAAAGCTGCCTAGAAAGCAGAAGCCAGTTAACTCTGAACGTGGGCATGGGACTTGATGCATTATATATCCCCTACTTTCCCCCATGGTGCTGATATTCTGAATTTTGGTGATTCTTCCAGCTACATAGCTCTGTCTCTGCTCTGAAATAGGCATCAATTGTTCATTCATTCAACAAATCTTTACTGAGCACCCACTAGTGCCAGGTATCATTTATAGGTGCTGAGAGCACTGCTGTCAGCAGGACAGTCACATGTTATGATTTCCTGAGATTTATGTTCTGCGAAGGAGGAAAGCTACTAAGCAAAAAAGGAATCGACTAGATATTTGTGTATATAATACATGTTTGAGTAGCGTATTATATACTGGTAATGGTTAGATGGGAGAATAGGGTGCACATGTTTTGGAGAGGGTGCCGTGGAGACCTCCCAAGAAGCACAGCTGAGGAAAGACCTGAATAAGAAGGGAAAACAGCTATGCAGACACATAGGGGAAGAGTATTTTAAGAAGTCCAAAGGCCCTTTAAATGAATCACAAGTAGTCTGAAAGTGAGAATGTTTTCTATGCTTTTAGAAACATTTGTGATCGGCTTTCACTGTATAGTCTTTTGTGCCTCCCGAGTATTGTAGTAGACATAAAAGTAAAACCATTTTAAATGAGCCTGTGCCTCGGAAGGGGATGGACACACACAGCTGAGCACATGGCTCAGCGATTATTCGCTATTTGAGTATTTGATAGTGATGTATTTGAAACATCCGGGCCTATTTTGACTTTGCAGTGATTATTAAGCTCTAGTTTTACTGGGAGATTGTTCATTGGCATGGCAGGGTGGGCCATCTGTTCCTTTTCAGACCATTTTTAACTAACCATAGATGGACCCGCACCTGTCACCTTCCATAGTAGCTTCCTCCAAGCCCCTGACAGCCCCTCAGGTGGAGAAAGCACATTTGCATTTTGTTTTGGAAGTACTTCTCAGTATTTTTTTTTTCTATTTGAATCTTTATTGGTACATTATATATATATATATATATATACACACACACACACACACACACACACACACATCATGATTATGTTCAACACTGAGAACTTGTACCAGTATATGACATGACTTAATTCCCATTTTTCCCCTTTCCCTACCCACCCTACACTGCACCTACATATACAAGCTTTGTTTCCTTTTCTTTCCCATCAGATTTTTTTCTTTCCCCTCATTACTTACCCCTAAACCCCATTTCTCTTTGAATATTTACTTTTTCACAATACCTGTCATGCATTCTAGACTCATTCTAGAACTCACTTACATCTTCAGTTTCTCATACCAGAGAAGAGATATTTACATATCTGTGACATATTTATTTCACTTATGAGTATGTCCTTAAGGTACATCCATTTGAGTAGAAATGACTCAATTATCATTTTTATGGCAGAGTAATACTCCATTTTATTTTTAAAAACCACATCTTCTTTATCCAGTCTAGAGTTGATGGGCATTTGGGTTGTTTCCAAGATTCAGCTATCACAAACTGAGCTGCAATAAACATGGGTGCACATGTGTGGCTGTGATATGAATCTTGTAATTCTTTCATGTATATCCCCAGTAGGGGAATAGCAGGGTCAAATGGGACCTCTAATCCTAGTTTCCTGAGGAATCTCCACATAGATCTCCATAGAGGTTGTACCAGTCTACATTCCCATCAACAGTGGAGAAGGGTTCCTTTTTCTCCACAGCCTCACCAGCATTTGTTGCTGGCTAATTTCAAGATAGCAGCCAGTCTTTGTGGAGTGAGATGAAATCTCAGTGTTGTTTTCATCTGCATCTCATGAATGATTGTGACATTGAGCATTTCTTCATTTACTTCTAAACTGTTTTTACATCTTCCTCTGAAAAGTGGCTATACTCCCACAACTACTATATAGATTCAATGCAATACCAATTGAAATCCCAACAGCGTATTTCACAGATCTAGAGAAAATCATCCAAAACTTCATCTGGAATCACAAGAGACCTAGAATAGCAAAAGCAATTCTAGGAAACAAGGACGTGGCTGAGGGTATCACTATCCCCAATCTAAAACTATACTAGAAAGCCACTGTGATAAAAACAGCATGGTACTGGCAAAGAAACAGACCTGAGGTACAGATTAGAAGATCCAGAAACAACTCCAGATATACTAAGCTACCTCATCTTTGACAAAGGAGCCAAATATCCTCAATGGAGGAAAAATAGCCTCTTTAATAAATGGTGCTGGAAAAACTGGGCTTTAACCTGCCAAAGACTGAAGCTAGATCCATCTCTTTCACTGTGTGTTAAACTAAAATCAAAATGGATTAGAGACCTAAATATTAAAACAAAAAGTCTAAACCTGCTGCAAAACAGATTAAGTAGTACTCTTGGAGACATTGGCTTAGGGAAAGACTTTATGAACAAAACTTCTATAGCACGAGAACTAGCAGAAGAAATCAGCAAATGGGATCTCATCCTATTAAAAAGTTTCTGCATAGTGGCTGGAGATTTACCTCAGTGGTTCTGGCGCCTACCTCACAAGCGCAAGGTCAATCCTGAGTTTGATCCCGGTAACCACATACAATGCCGGCGTGGTGACTCACACCCACCAGCCATCAATACCACATACCACAGTGCCGGGCGTGGTGGCTCCTGCCTGTCATCCCAGCACTCAGGAGGCAGAGACAGGAGGATTGCTGAATTCCAGGCTTGCCTGGGCTACATAGTGAGCTGAGGGCCAGCCTGAACTACAAAGCGAGACCCTGTCTCAAAAAAAAAAAAAAAAAAAAAGTTTCTGCACAGTAATAGAAACCACCAGCAGAGTGAAAAGATAATCAACAGTATGGGAAAAAATCTTTACCAGCTGTTCCTCAGACAAAAGGCTACTATTTAGAATATATAAAGAGCTTTTAAAAATCAATCCCCCATATTTAAAGACCCAATTCAAAAATGGGCATCTGAAATGAACAGACACTTTTCAGAGAAGATGTAAAAGCAACTTCTCAGTATTCAGACCTGAAAACCCAGGGAGAATGTAAACAATTCTACCTGGAGGGTGAGCAATGCCAGTAAACCAAGGACAAGAAGGAGCTGACCGAATTTGGTCCTCGTTAGCCTCTCTTCACCTCCTGCTCAGCTGTGGGCTCCCGGTTGCAGGGAGGAGATTACACAGTCCGCTCAGCCAGCCCTGGAGAAAATGTTTGTTTCGTGACCAGCCTGGAAGTGTGTTGTGAGGCGTATCCAATTTCACAGCTGTGGATAAATTCCAAGGAAAACAATGGTGGGCATTTTTAAAGTTAAAAATATTTGTGGTCTGTACGTTCTTTACAAAGTCCACTAAGTTGAGGTGCTGAAGTCTCTTTCCTTTACAGCCACCCTGGGGGGAAGGGACAAAGCAGAGGCCAACCGCGAGCTAGGACCTGGCGTTTCCTGTGGCGCCTGTAGACGGTGCTACAGTTGCTCAGAGGAAGGATTAAGTTTGATATCAAATGGTTTGAGAAGTGTTAAAGGGTATTCATTGGGTAGGGAAAGGGACAGTGTCTTTATAAAGTTTTTTTTTTTTTTTTTTTTGAGATAAGACTTCCTTATGCTACCCAGGCTGGTCTTGAACTCATGGAAGAAAGACCCTTATCTATCTTGCCACCTGAGTGGCCGGAACTCAGGCATGTGCCACCAGGCCTGGATTCTTATGGGTAGTTCAGATACCACTGAGAGGGCCTGGGCGTATATAGCTCAGCGGTAAAGCACTTGCCTGTCGTGCATGAGGCTCTGGCCTGGATCCCCAGCCCTGCAAAAAAGGAGAAAAGGGCTGGCTGCAGCTTCTGGCTCACCTCTGCAAAGAGGGAAGCATCCCAAAATGCCTTCTGTCTTGTTCTGCACTGGGTACAGGGCACAAGAGAAAGTGAATGCATGTTCAAAAGCTGTCTTAGAACAATAATTTATGTACTTTATGACTCCAGGCACAGTAAGTCCTCAGTAAACGTTTGTGGTTGAAATGCTGTGTGGCTCCAAAGTAGGAATTTAAAAATCTACACACAATCCTTTTTCTCTTTTTAGTATTTGAGCTACACTAAGTACAAAGGCCTTGCATAGAATAAACCTTGGGTTTTTCTCCTCTTTGTCACGTACTTAACTCTGCTACTCTACCTGCTTTGCAGCCTTCCGCAAGCCTCCGGGGGCCCCGCCTCACCCCTGCGGCCTTCTCTCTGCCTGTCCCCTGCCTCTCTTTAAACCATTTACCCACTTAGTATAAAAGGAGGGAAGTTTTCTCTCTCATTTTGTTATGTTCACTAAGAGTTGTACTGTACAGAAGAGAAGATCCTCGCCTGGGCTCCATGCTCCGTGGGCTGGTGGCTAGTCTCGGAGTCTGGCGAATGCAGGTACCTCCCAAAAGATGGCTGCGGCTACCTCCGTGGCAGGCACAGTGCCCAGCGGGAATTAAGTTCTCCAAGTAACCTGAAAGATTTTCAGTGGAAAATGTCACTATAACCTTTTTTTTTTTTTTTTTGCTTTTGAGACAGGGTCTCACTTTGTAGTTCAGGCTGGCCCTGAGCTCACTATGGTGCCCAGGCAAGCCGCCGCGAACTCAGCAATCCTCCTGTCTCTGCCTCCCGAGTGCTGGGATTACAGGCGTGAGCCGCCACGCCCAGCACTGTGGTATGTGGTATTGATTGCTGGTGGGCATGAGTCTCCATGCCCAGCATTGTATGTGGTTACTGGGGATTGAACTCAGGACCTTGCGCTTGCGAGGCAGGCGCCAGAACCATTGAGCTAACCCTCCGGCCCCACTATAACCTTTTTGCAACGTGTTTTGAACTTGTGCTTTCTTTTTGTATTTAAAAACAACCTTACTCTTACTTCTTTATTAAATAATAGTCAAATGAAGCAACATTTTTTTTTTTTTTGAGACAGGGTCTCGCTTTGTAGTTCAGGCTGGCCCTGAGCTCACTATCTAGTCCAAGCAAGCCTCGAACTGAGCAATCCTCCTGTCTCTGCCTCCCGAGTGCTGGGATGACAGGCGTGAGCCACCATGCCCAGCTGAAGCAACATTTTTAAAGCTCAAAGGGGAAATTCTCCGCCGCCCCTACTTAATCTATCCTCAACGGCATCCAATGTTCTTTTTTTTTTTTTTTTTTTTTTTTTTTTTTTTTTTTTG